>LBNU01034785.1:275986-304712 GCA_014162995.1 Artemisia annua
TTTTTAAAAAAAAAAAAAAAAAAAAAAAAAAAAAAAAAAAAAAAAAAGCTAAACACAAACACCCCTTAAGTTTCTTATTATCAAAAACTGCTTATTTTACAAGATAAACAGAATCTTCTGCTTAAAGATAAGCATATATGCAGAACAAATAATTACCATTGAGGCTTGTCGGTCAAATTGATCAAATGGGTTTTGTAAGAAACCTTCTTTTCTTCAAGAGTCAATAAAACCCTCTGGCAAAATGGACCTAAAAAAACCAAAAAAAAATTATTCAATATTACACATTAATAAATCTTGAAAGAAAAAAAAAGGGATTTAAGTTACAGTCTCCAAGAACATCAGGGGCTCCAGTAGCAGCTTTAACACAGACTTCAATTTTTGACATTTTGAAACAAAGAAAAAAAAAAGTTTTGAACTAGTGATGAATTATTACTGTACTATGTGATGAAGAAGAGTTAGGACAGGTGAGGGTGGTTTGTATTTGGATGGGTTTAAGGGGTGATACGTTTCAGCATAGGAGTAAATGCTTAGTGGCGTTACGGAATTTAAAGACAAAAGAAATGGGAAAGGGAAAATTCCAAATTTGCGCCTAAAATCGGATTTAGAATCACATCTGAGTTAATTTTTATACAAGTTCCAATTTTGGTCATGTGCGACCTGTGCTACTGTGCTACCCAGTTAAATTTGTGACACGTGTCCAGTTGATTTGATATCTTGTCTTCTTATTAAAAGTACAAAAAGACTATATCACCCTTGTCTTTATAAACACATTCTCTCACCACTATTCTCTCACCACTCATTCTCTCACCACTATTCTCTCACCACTCATTCTCTCACCACTCACACACCTCTTTCTCTCTCAAAAATTCCGGCCACCGGATCCAAAAAATTCCGGCCACCAGATCTGCTACAAAATCCGTTGCTCCTTGCTTGAACTCACACCACCAGATCTGTTGATCGTTCTCGACCACCACGCCTACACCATCTCTGCCACCACTCACCGCCGCACACCGCCACCCACATCACCACACCGCTACCACCAAAACACTCCCAGCATCCTCCTCTTCAAGATCTATAACATCACGCGCTGTGGTGAAGTTGATGTTCTTCCTCTTCGATCTGGCTTCCCATTCACACCACCACGACACTCAGCAGCCAGGTGGCTTACTTGACCACATTGGAAACATTTTTCTTGGCTAAAGTAAAAAACATCAAGAGGAAGAACATCAAGAATTCAAGATCGAAGAACATCAACTTCACACACCCAATCCAACCACCATCACCAAAACCCACTTCAAAGAGAAAACTGAGATTCGTTTGATTGTTCTTCCTTTTAGCATTTGAGTCGTGTGTTACTGTGTTGATAGGATTTAGATTGGAGGTTGACAGTTTGTTTCTATGGTGATAGGATTTAGATTGGAGCATTTGAGTTGATTCTCTTCCTTTTCTTTTTATTTTTTTTCTGATATGGATTTTGGAGTTAGGATATGGCTTTAGGATAGATTGGATGTTTGAGCACCTTATGCCTTGTTATTTAGGAAAAAAAGAAAAAAAGAAAAAAAAAGAGTTAGCCGGAAACTGGAAAAAAGAGTTAGCCGGAAACTGGAAAAAAAAAAGTTAGCCGGAAAATATTGCCGGCAACATGGTAGCACAGTCGCACATTTAATGGTAGCACAGTAGCACATTTAATGGACACGTGTTACACACTTAAAAGAGGGTATTTTAGTCTTTTAATACATTTAATAAAAGACAAAATATCAAATCAAACTGGACACGTGTCACAATTTTAAGTGGGTAGCACAGTAGCACAGGTCGCACATGACCAAAATTGGAACTTTTGTAAAAATTGACTCAGATGTGATTCTAAATTCGATTTTAGGTGCAAATTTGGAATTTTCCCAATGGGAAATGAAAAATAAACGTGGTGTAGAAAGATGTCGGTGCTTTTCTAGAATACGGAGGATATGATTCGTTTTGGTTTATCAACATTGTTATTCGAATAGTTTTTTAAAGACCAGGGGCAACTGTAGTTTGTGTTAGAATTTAATATTCATGTGATACATATAATAAATCACATATAACATCAAAGCAAATGCGGAAGCGTTACAACAAGATCACATAATGCGTAATTAATTAATCAATAATAAATAGTAAACGTACCGTAGTGATTCTAGCCCGAACAAGAATCAAGTGGTGCAAATCTTCAACTTAAGAGGTTTATGTGGATTATAAGAATTACCCCTTACCTTTTTGTAATTCAATCCAAGAATCAAACAATAGTGTGTTTGATTTACGTTCTTGTACACACGTACTACTTCAAGTAAAAGTTTATGCAAGTAAATTGAAAACACAAGCACAAAAATCGAATCCCTAGGGTTAGGGATAAGTTTTGTCGAGCTAGGGAGAAGAGAAAGAAAGAAAACACCAAGAACTAATGTGTACAAGAGATAAGAAACAATGAGCCTTGGGTTTGTTTATATAGTGTGAGATATCTTGGAGCTCAAGGCACAAAGGAGGTGGGGATCCCTCCTTGGCCGATCGGTTTGGAGCCCCAAAGGGTTTCCGGAACCTTCTTTTGACTTCCAAATATTCACACAATATACTTTCCTAATATTCGTCTAACGGTCGTTAGTCAATTCCGCTAAATACTAACGGTCGTTACTCGTATTGTGTTTATTAATAATTATACATAACGTTTATAAATAATTATTTATTTACTCTTCATACGTAAAGTGTGCAATCTCGTGATCTCGAGTTCGATCCTAACACACATCTATTATTTTATCGTCTATAAAACTAACAGCTCCCACTTAGACATATTATAATAGATGTGATCACATTCGGTTATCGTCTTGCAACAAGCCGATGCCTCTTAGTACGAATCGAGTAAGGCTCCTGGAAAACCTTTTAATGATTTCTCATTATTATCATCCTTTTGTTTCTAATACCACGTTAATAAGGATACGGATCAAAGCCATTCCTTAATTAAAAATTCTTTTTCTCGTTGTATGTAATTGACAAGATTACCAAATCATCTGAACATATTCAGGGAAGATCTTGGGCGTGGCCACGCAAACATCTTGACAACCCTACGAGGGGCCCAGCAGTATTAAACTCCAAAAATTAATTTGAAGGAACAAATTCTGTATTGACTACAAGCAAAACCCACAAACTTTATAACACTTCCGAAAACAACCCTTATAACTACCAGTTACGTATAGCGTTAGATTGCTTCACAAAAATGCACTACATTCATGACAGTTATCTTGTATCTCATGTCTGAGGACAACTTCTTAGGATTTACTTAATGACAAGATCCATAAATTAACATCATATAGTTGGGATAAGTCATGTATTCTGTATCATTGAATATCATCTGAAATGGCATGACTGCACATCAATATACTATAAGTATATTATACCAAACTTCAGATTTGTCTTAATTTAATAATATTCCCATATTATTAACCGACAATGGACAATTTAGAATAACTTGTATTCATGGATTAAACATGCAAAAACAGGACAAACAATAATTAACTATGGAAATAAACATAACAAAAATACTTTATTTCATTAAAACAATAATTGTTTACAATATCCTTTATCCAAATACTAATCACAGTTATGCATGAAACTACTAGCTAATTTAAGTCCAATTCCATTGGATAATTCAGTAAGCTTTTCTTTAGCTAAAGCCTTAGTAAATTGATCAGCTAAGTTATCATTTGTGTGAACTTTCAGTAGATTTATTTCACCATTAAGAACTTGTTCTCGAACATAGTGATACTTCCGTAGAAAATGTCTGGTGCCCCGCATTACTCCAAGTTCATGGGCAAATATGATTGCAGCAGAATTGTCACAATACATATTAATAGGTAATTCAATTGAAGGCATAACACCAAGCCCTGAAATGAATTTCCTAATCCAAACAGCCTCCATAGCAGCTTCCGAAGCAGCAATGTATTCGGCTTCTGTCGCAGACATCGCAATTGTACTCTGCTTCTTGCTCCTCCAGTCTACTGCTCCTCCATTGATAACAAAGACATAACCCGTCTGAGACTTCGCATCATCTTTGTCACATTGCCAGGACGCATCTACAAAACCTGTAACATCAAGTTCTGTATCTGGAACTCCACCATATACCAAAAACATATCTTTTGTACTTCGTAAATACTTAAGAATATGTTTAACAGCAATCCAATGTTTTTCACCTGGATTCTGTTGAAATTGACTAGTAATATTTTGAGCATACACCACATCTGGCCTTTTGCATTTCGCAGCATACATAATAGATCCTACAGCCGAAGCATAAGGAACTTTACTCATGCGCGCCACCTCAGTAGGTGTTGATGCACAAAACTCATTGCATAAGCCATGTTTTACTTCCATTGGCAAATATCCTTTCTTGGAATTTTGCATATTGAATCTCTTCAATATTTTGTCAATGTAAGCACTTTGACTTAATCCAATTAACCGCCTAGATCTATCTCTGTAGATCTTGATTCCCAGAATGTATGCAGCTTCTCCTAAATCTTTCATAGAAAAACACTTTCCAAGATATGCCTTAACCTTTTGCAAACTTGGAATGTCTTTTCCCATGATCAATATGTCATCAACATATAAAATTAGGAAAATTACATTTTCACTCCCACTAGCTTTGTGATATACACATGGCTCATCGAGATTCTGAGTAAATCCAAACTTTTTAATCTCAGCATCAAATCTCTTGTTCCATTGTCGTGATGCTTGCTTCAATCCATAAATGGATCTTTGAAGTTTGCATACACGATTTGGGAAATCTGGATTTTCAAACCCTTCTGGTTGAGTCATATAGATGTCTTCATCTAAATAACCATTTAAGAAAGCGGTTTTTACATCCATTTGCCAAATCTCATAGTCATAGTATGATGCTATGGCTATAAGAATCCTAATAGCTCTTATGTCTGCTACAGGAGAGAAAGTCTCCTCATAGTCAATGCCAAAAGTTTATGTAAAACCTTTAGCCACAAGGCGAGCCTTATAGGTGTGTACATTACCATCCATGTCAGTTTTCTACTTGTAAAGCCACTTACTCCCAACTACCTTGGCATTGGGAGGAAAATCCACTTCAACCCAGACTTCATTATCTTTCATGGATTGCATTTCCCCATCCATAGCAACCTTCCATTTATCCTTTTCAGGATTATTCATGGCTGCTCTATAACTAGTAGGTTCACTAAGATCCCCTAGTATAGTTTCCTCACATTCTACGTTAAGACATAGACGGTCAGGAGCTCGTACAGTTCTAGAAGACTTACGAATGGGAAGTGCTTCAACTTCAGGTGGAGGACCTAGACTATCAGGTTCCACAGAAAGTGCGCTAGTGTTTTCTGAAGGTAATGCATTATCTAGACCATCTTCCAGATCATAGATTCTCCCACTGAATTCTTGATATATGAGATTCTTTTCAAGAAAGTCTCCATACCTTGCAACAAATACTTAGTTTTCTGGTGGGTAGTAAAAGTAGTAACCCATCGTTTCCTTTGGGTATCCTACAAAAATGCACTTTATAGATCTTTGTTGGAGTTTATATGCTGAGTCACGTTTAACATACGCCTCGCAGCCCCAGACCTTTAAATAAGACAAGTTCGGAGCTTTTCAAGTCCATATTTCATATGATGTCTTATCAACCTTCTTTGTGAGAACGATATTTAGAATGCAAACCGCAGATTCTAAAGCATAATCCCAAAAGGACAAGTTAAGAGTAGTAAGATTAAACATAGATCGCACCATATCTAATAAATGTACGATTCCTTCTCTCAGATACACCATTTTTTTGTGGAGTATATGGAGATGTAAGATTCTGGACAATTCNTATGATGTCTTATCAACCTTCTTTGTGAGAACGATATTTAGAATGCAAACCGCAGATTCTAAAGCATAATCCCAAAAGGACAAGTTAAGAGTAGTAAGATTAAACATAGATCGCACCATATCTAATAAATGTACGATTCCTTCTCTCAGATACACCATTTTTTTGTGGAGTATATGGAGATGTAAGATTCTGGACAATTCCATTCTCAACTAAGAAATCTTTAAACTCTTGACTTAGGTATTCACCGCCTCGATCAGAACGAAGAGCTTTAATCTTCTTTCCCAATTGCAATTCTACTTCTGCTTTGAAAACTTTAAATGTTTCAAATACCTCATGTTTATGTTTAAGTAAATAAACATAACCATAACGACTGAAATCATCTGTAAAAGTTAAGAAGTAGACATCACCTCTCCTTGACACATGTCTAAGTGGTCCACACACATCAGTATGTATTAAACCAAGTAGATCAGAAGCCCTTTCCATATTGCTATGAAAAGGTTTCTTCCTCATCTTCCCAGATATACAAGACTCACACTTATCATATGATTCATCATTGATATTTTTCAAAAGCCCATCACGTTGCAGCTTTTGCATGCGAGNAAAAATAATCCGATGGATCTAATCACCCGATCCGACAAACTTATATCTACAGTGCAGAATGTGAGTGTTGCTACAGAACCAGAGAAATTATTTTTAAATGGATTTGTGAGAGGCCTTTGTTTTGTGGTTGTGTTCTTGCCAAGTGTGCTAATTCATTTTCCCAGCCACATATTGGGGTTACCTTATCTTTTAAACCATTTTCTGGATCATTCGCTTTCTTCATTCTTGCTGGAGGCTTAGGGTTTACTGTCTTTGATCAGGTTCCTTTTTCTTACTTTTTACATTCGATTACATGTTGCCTGCTTGCATTATTACATTCCCCAATTATTTTATGCTGTTTTTGTTGCTCTTTTATGGATATGCACCATTAAATTACAAGATATTGCTTTGTTGTTATGGTTCTTAATTTCTGTATTTATTGATTTGTTAATGTATGCTTATTTGTTGTGTTTAGTGCGTATGTGATAATAAATCAAACTTTGTCACCTCTTTAAAAAAAAATTACCTGACCTTTGTTGTTGCAATATTAAGACCTTTCTTTTGTGGCGAGCCTTATTTAACACACGCTTGCGCCAGATAATGTTCGCATTTCTTAGCTTGCCTATTTGTGTTTATTTGAAATTATGGCCATTCTTTGTAGTTGGGCCTTTAGAAATTGCCCCAAATCCAGAAGTACGTTACATGCGTCAATATTTTGTTTAAAAAAAGTTGCCGGTTATTTCATGTTAAGTTCTAACATTTTTTTTTGGTTCAAAACTGCTGCAAACTATTAATTCATAATGTCACTGTTGTTGTTAATACTTGAAATTCAAATAGTGTTATTTGCCACTTTCTTTTGCTTTTTTTCGTCGCAAACGCATTTATCTTGCTGTTGTGGGTATGTTTTTTTTAATTTAGTTAAAGTTTTTATTTTTACTGTGTTTGTGTTTTTATGATTTGGGTATTCTTATGTTTGTGTTTTATCAATAGATGTATGAGCTGAAAAATAAAACGCCTTTGTGTTTTATCATGTAGGGCTATGATGATTAGAGGATGTTTTCTGAGACAAATGAAGTGGGTCGTCGAAGATTGGATCCATAGCTTGGCACGGCAAAGACCGGATGGCATGATTATGCAACTGTGTTTGACGACTGAAATCATCTGTAAAAGTTAAGAAGTAGACATCACCTCTCCTTGACACATGTCTAAGTGGTCCACACACATCAGTATGTATTAAACCAAGTAGATCAGAAGCCCTTTCCATATTGCTATGAAAAGGTTTCTTCCTCATCTTCCCAGATATACAAGACTCACACTTATCATATGATTCATCATTGATATTTTTCAAAAGCCCATCACGTTGCAGCTTTTGCATGCGAGTCTTGCCTATATGAGCAAGTCTACAGTGCCAAAGGTAAGACGAATTCAAGTCATACTTCATTCTCTTACTTATGCTATACATTGAATTATTATTGTTGGAAACATTATCATTCATATCAATTTCAAACACACCATTCACAGCAACAGCATTAAAATAAAATACACCATTTAAAGAAACAGAAATTTTATTGCCATCAATAGTATGAGTAAAACCAAGATCCAACAAACATGAAAAGGAAACAACACCTCTAACAACAGAAGGTGTATAATGACAATTGTTTAAAATCAGTACTATTTTACATGTAGCGCACGAATGACTTTGCAAACTGCGTCTAGTATAAGAATTAGTCATAGTTGTGTTGAAGATATGTATGTATAAGTATTGAATTGGTTAGGAGAGATATTAAATGATGACCCTTTTCGATGAATTTCTCTTTAGACTTCTAAGGAAATTTCGAAAACATGGTTGTTATCCCATGATCATGCTTGGCCCATTATATGTAGTACCCGTGTTCCATGTATAGCGGGGCAGACTAGAAAACTATTGATTGTGGGAGTCATCGATTCGTGACCGTACTCTTATATCTTGACGAAGGTTAAGCTCCATAAATAGTGGTGGTACTGTAGATTATCTATTATAAGTTAAGTATAAAACCCGTTTACTGTTCATCATAGATGTATAGGCAACCAACTTCTTTCGGTTAGCCCAAACCCGAAAAAAAAATCCCACCTTATTCGGATCTCACTCACATTTTCCTCTCCCTCCTCTCTTATCTTATTGCTCCGACACCAGAAAAATAATCCGATGGATCTAATCACCCGATCCGACAAACTTATATCTACAGTGCAGAATGTGAGTGTTGCTACAGAACCAGAGAAATTATTTTTAAATGGATTTGTGAGAGGCCGTTGTTTTGTGGTTGTGTTCTTGCCAAGTGTGCTAATTCATTTTCCCAGCCACATATTGGGGTTACCTTATCTTTTAAACCATTTTCTGGATCATTTGCTTTCTTCATTCTTGCTGGAGGCTTAGGGTTTACTGTCTTTGATCAGGTTCCTTTTTCTTACTTTTTACATTCGATTACATGTTGCCTGCTTGCATTATTACATTCCCCAATTATTTTATGCTGTTTTTGTTGCTCTTTTATGGATATGCACCATTAAATTACAAGATATTGCTTTGTTGTTATGGTTCTTAATTTCTGTATTTATTGATTTGTTAATGTATGCTTATTTGTTGTGTTTAGNGTAAATTAGCCTAGCATGTTGAAAGAAAGACAAGCACAAGCATATATCACACAACACATAGACATATCGTATGAATAAAGACTTATCTTGGATTAAACATGCAAGTTAGAGGGGTTAGGATACCCTCTAAGGTCTGTAATACACGTACTAGGGTTTAACCCTAAAGTTCTCCACTCCAAAATTCCTCTTAAATTCGTTCCAAATAAAGAAAAAACGTTCTATATATATAGAAAACGCGGGCTGACGGCGTCAGCCCAATAGGTGACGTCGTCAGCTCGGCGATTAGGGTTTCCTGACGGCCTTGATTGACGTGGTCATAATTGCTAGTTCCAGATCTGACGGCCATGGTTGACGGCGTCACAATTTACACTACGAACTCTCTGGCCCGTCACGAGTCTTTTTTTCAATCCTTGACTTCACTTACTTCTGACGTCGTCACTTTGTAGAGTGTGACGGCGTCACCTTCTGTGATCTTTAAGGTCTTTTGAGTTTTTGTTGTTTTCCGCACTTTTTCACTCCGAAAACGCCCGAAAATGCTTCTTTTGTGATTTTCCCTTCAAAAGTACCTAAAATGAGAAAAGAAACGACTTTGGGTGAAATCCAAACCAAAAACATACGAATTAGGACTCAAACCGACCCCTAAAAACGTAACATTTTTCGTCTCATCAGTTTGGTTGCAGCCATGGCGGAGTTTAGATCTTTTTTTTACCCTATTTGGTTTAAAAATCTGTGCCTAATAAAGGAATGGTTTGGGGTGTTTGCCAGAGGTTTTGCTTTATTGTTTGGGTAAGCGTTGTTTGCCAAGCCCGTATCTTGGCATGGCAGCCATGTGGCTGCAGCCATGGCGGGTTTTGGGTATTGCTTCCACAATTGCTGGCCAAAGGCGTGTGAGATAAGATGTTGACCTGCAAAATATGGTCGACAAAAAATGAATAAAACTGTGGTCACCAGTTTTGTACAACCCTTTTCCACGGGTGCTTTTCTAGCCGCGTTTCGTAATTACAAAAGACGCCGAGTTTGAAAGTCTCGGCGTTTGGAATGTATTCGCCTGGATTTGGGCAATGACAAGGTTATTTTTATTGTGCTTATGCTTTCCAAATAGGCTGTGATGATCGTTGTAATCTAAAGAAATGAAATGGTCGATTGAAGATCCGATCTTAACTTGGCAGGGCAACGACCGGATGCCATAGCATATATGGCTAATGTGCAACCAGGATTCTTTGCAGCCATACTAGGGTTCGGATACTTCTGTGAAATGATTATCATATACAGATCTGAGCCTAATCATTGATTGCACCACTAACCAAAATAACGCCTTTCAACCTGATGGTGGCTTAAAGGATAATGGAATGAATTTGCCGTGTGTTTTTTTGGTGTGCAAAGTGGGGTTACGAGAAAACGAAATTGTAAAGAAAATTTAAACCTGTGTTTTTTTCTCTCAGAAAACTAAAATGAGATTTAACTAACTTGGCGTTTAATACATTTGGGTTTAATTGGGTTTCTGTTTTTACGGTGTCCAAAGTGAGTTCTGAAAGAAAGTGGAATTGGAAGTGCACGGCTTTTGGTAAGGAAGAACATCCTTTCATTGTTAACGCTTCAGTGCCACATTTCCTTCTGAAATTCACGTTAGTCCCTTACTTACCTTATCAAATGTTTCCGTTTCTGATTATCTTAATGGTGTTTGGGATTGCATATTTAAAGAGATACTGGCTTCTTTTGGTTTTGTAAATAAAAGAAGCACTTTTGAAGTGTTTGGATTGATAGTGGCTTTTCTTATAACAGTTTGCATAAAATACGAACATTGGTAAGTGCTCATTTCAAAGGTGCTTATAAGTCATAAGTATGTGCTAATAATATGCAATCCAAACGCCCCCATGGACTGAAAATAGTTTGCTTCTTACTAGGCTAAATTATAATCAGAATGGTCCTATTAAATTTCTGATTGATTTGAAACATTCACATTTAGATTCAGCTTTTTCATTTGATTTTTTGCTTTGAATTATTCAAAACATGTTTGTTGTGACATTTTCTGTTGTTGCCTTTAGTAATCATATTCTTTAAATTTTGTAGACCCAGGTATTTGGGACGATGGCGAAGGTACGTCCTGAAGTTGTCGATCAGTTGCAACTGCACTGTGATTTCAGTATCGGCAGATGTGAGTTTTACATCAAATAAGTTCCCTAAATATAAATTAGGCCCTGATAATCAGATTCTGGATGAAGCCACTGTGGATAGTAAGGGACCTCCATTAATAGGCAGGTTGTTTCATATCCCTTAGGCAGGTTGTTTCATATCCCTATGGATATCGTTTGATTTTAGATAATGTGGGTTCGCAGGCCTTATTGACACTCTTATTTTATCCCTTTTGTATGTTTATCAGAAGAATGTCCAACCTCACAGTCAGGAGGAGCTGTACCAACCCCAGTGATATCACAACACGACGTTGCACAAAGGGACAAGAAGACACACTTCTACAATCCTGCAAACACCCACTGGTAGGCCACATGTTACTCTCTCTCGCGCGATATGTTTTGACTTAAATGATGCAGAGTGTATTAACATATGAACCTCACATGGGAAATCGGGGCTGCAAATGGTATGCATATGCAAACTGTTGGGGCTGAAATCGGGCCTGAAAGCTGGATGAAAGGAATGTGTTTTGGTGCTGAAATGGGGATGAAATGAGGGGATTTTGGCACTCAAATGGCGGATAAAAAGGGTGGCTATGTTTGCTGAAATATGTGTGTTTGTTGGCTGAAATGGGGGCTGCAGCGGGTGGATTTCGTTGCTGAGGTAAAACAAATTTGTAAAGAAAAGATGGCATTCGGAGTTTGCCCTGGTCTCATAAATGTAATACTCCTTATCTATGAAGTTATATGTTAAAATTAAATGTTTGCCTATAATGGTCGTAATGATTTACCTATTATTTAAGATGTCGAACTAATGACTTTGTGCTTATATTTTTTGGTTTATGTGCAAGGAATCCGTGTGTCGATAACATTTGTTACCTGAACTGGAGGAATAGATGCTGATGTTGGTGTAAAGACCGCAGGTTCAACTTCAGCTAAGTGTAAGTATTTAATCACAATATTTCTTTCTTATATCTTTGTTACATGTAGAATCATCTCCTGATCATACCATTATGAATCCTTGAATTATGGCAGGGAGTTCATCAACATATGACAAAACTAGGCGAAAGATTTACGGGAGTTCAGCGAATGAAGTAATTGACCAAAAATTTACGAGTCAACCCGCCCCATTTCAATACATGCTAAATAGGTAAATCATTTCAATCCAGGTTTTTTTACACTATACATAGTCCATACGCCCAAACACATGGTCTGCTATAATTGCTGGTATTTTCAGTACGAGTTGTGATTTACGATTACTTCTAAAACGTAAACGTCTTTTATATGTTTGAATTAATAGTTCAGAACAGACCCATAGTTAAAGTTGGATTCATTAATTAACGACATCATTTGGCACTTTTGGTAGCTAACTAGCCACTGAAATGGTGTGTTTGGATGTGTATGTTTAGGTAAAATTTGTTTTTCACTATACCTTAAATTTTTTTGGGTAGGTTTGTGTTTATTTTTGTCAGTTTTTGGAATTAGGGGTTTTGGTTTGGTAAAAATTGTTAGTTTGATGAAACTAAGGTTTTAAAGGTTAGTCAAGGTTTGTTGCTTTTCGTGTTCTTCGTTACACAGCTACATTATATAAGTGGCTGATGTAAATTAGTCGTTTCAGGAAAATATTCTAGGTGGCATGGCAGAGAGGGTGAAAGAATTGATGGTTGCAGGTATCAAAGATGCACTTGGATGATGCAAAGATAGACAAAAATGATATTCAGGTGTGCCCATATTCAAGTTGTTTAACAAAATGCAGATTATATAAGATAGTATTGTATGTTAGGCGACAGTGGAGGTAAGTGATGGTAATTAGTTGGTGGGTTGACACATACATATATTGTTAGTAAAATAGAAGAAATACATTACACCCCTGTTTCAAGTTTGTTTCGAAGAGGTGATGGGTGAAGGGTGATGCCTCACACTCATTACTTCCAGCCGAACTAGAATGTATGGTGTGTTTAGGATTGGCATTTGGTAATTTTTTTCATGTGCCACTGGAATCAGTTTTAATTGTTAGCGTTTGATTTATGGTCACGATAATTCATCGTCACTACTATAACTAGCGTTTGATTTACACCCCTGTTTCAAGTTTGTTTCGAAGAGGTGATGGGTGAAGGGTGATGCCTCACACTCATTACTTCCAGCCGAACTAGAATGTATGGTGTGTTTAGGATTGGCATTTGGTAATTTTTTTTTCATGTGCCACTGGAATCGGTTTTAATTGTTATCGTTTGATTTATTGTCACGATAATTCATCGTCACTACTATAACTACTGTTTTTATTGCTACTGTTTAACTTCTAATGTAACCCTCTAATACTAACTATGTTCTCATGTTGTAACCAGGAGGGAACATAGCAGCATTGGTGATCGGAAACCGAGGGATAAAAACAAAACAAAGAAGTGTTGCTTGAAAAACTGAGGAGCCTAAGAATTTGAAGACCATCGTGGGCTAACCTACCTGTAGTTCATTACAAGCTGAACTTGAGCGTAGAATGGCTTGGCTAAGATTTTTAAGCAGAAAAAGATATAGGTATGTTTGCGATTTATTCATATAATAGTCAACATTAAAACCCATAATACTTGGCTATTTTGATAAGCTTGAAGGAAAAAAGTATCTAAGATTTCCCTTTTTTTAATTACTTTATGCAACATTATGTTACAAGACTTTCTAATTCAATACTACTAAGGTTTGTTTCGCTTTGCAACCAGTTTGGAAGAAGCATTTTTAATAATTATTGATAAATTGTTTGTATGATGTATGATCATGAAATGAGCATTTTTTTTGTGAGGATTCCAAACACCCGACAATAGGTAACTGCTTGATTATGTTGTGTATGTATAGGCTGCGGTAGGATAATAGACCCTCTAATTTCATTTCACATACTCATGCTTGCTGGCCATCACGGAACCGTAGGCAGCCATTGATATCAACCATAACTCTATAACCATTTAATCTTGACCTATGTGTAATAAAACTTGCCCATTATGAATCCAGTAGTGACTTTTGAATTTGTCAGAACACTGGTCTCCGAATTTGCATATTAGATGTAACTTTAAATTCACATGTTTTCCTGAGTATATATTGTGTTTTTGGTTGCATGATAATACTCAAGTTTCTGACGCTGAAAAACAAAGCTTGGGAGAAGCTTTAAATCAGAGAACGCATATGAAAGAAATCACACCTGACTCCTGCGTACATGCTGTTAAATTATCAGGACATTGATCAAATAAGATCTTGACCCTAACACCTCCTAACGCAATATATACTCGCTACCTATTTTTTTTGGGCTAGCTTGCGTATACAAAAATCCCCGCGGCAACGCGCGGGATATACCCATCGTATTACATACTAATTACATATCATCAAACAAAAACTACCACTCTAATTCAGGAAAAACAAAAAAAACCAACCGACTTCTTTTCCTATATTATATTTCTTAGGAAATCGGCTTTAATTAATTCCTAAAAAGATTTAATTCTTCTAATAAAACTCGATTTCTTCTTCTGTATATTTTGATTATCATAACTTGGTTATCATCCTTTTAGTTCGTGGTTTGTGTGGTGGTAAACCGTAATTGGGTTCTTTCTATCTGATTGTTCACCTGTAAGGGTCGACGAATCACCACCACCCAACCAACAGGTAACTCTTTTTCATATCCCCTAAATGTCGGATATTATCAACGACGAGAATATATACCCATCAGAAGACGACCTTGTATACGAAGAAGAACTCATTCGTAACCCATTTAGTTTAAAAACTTTTGGTGGCGTTATTTAATCGCCCGAACCCACTCCCTTTTTACAAAACGTCCATTATTTTAGAACGCCCCTCAAATCCCTCCTGCTGAGTACCAAGTTTATGGCATGCGTATCTCCGCGAGCTAGCCCGTAGTAACTCGCCATACCAATATGATATTTATAATAACACTTTTGAGCGCTTTAGTCACTATGCCATAAATGGCCTAGGATTTGATTATTATTTAACGAGTTTGACTTGAGCAGAAGATTGTGACGCNAGGTTTGTGTTTATTTTTGTCAGTTTTTGGAATTAGGGGTTTTGGTTTGGTAAAAATTGTTAGTTTGATGAAACTAAGGTTTTAAAGGTTAGTCAAGGTTTGTTGCTTTTCGTGTTCTTCGTTACACAGCTACATTATATAAGTGGCTGATGTAAATTAGTCGTTTCAGGAAAATATTCTAGGTGGCATGGCAGAGAGGGTGAAAGAATTGACGGTTGCAGGTATCAAAGATGCACTTGGATGATGCAAAGATAGACAAAAATGATATTCAGGTGTGCCCATATTCAAGTTGTTTAACAAAATGCAGATTATATAAGATAGTATTGTATGTTAGGCGACAGTGGAGGTAAGTGATGGTAATTAGTTGGTGGGTTGACACATACATATATTGTTAGTAAAATAGAAGAAATACATTACACCCCTGTTTCAAGTTTGTTTCGAAGAGGTGATGGGTGAAGGGTGATGCCTCACACTCATTACTTCCAGCCGAACTAGAATGTATGGTGTGTTTAGGATTGGCATTTGGTAATTTTTTTTTCATGTGCCACTGGAATCGGTTTTAATTGTTATCGTTTGATTTATTGTCACGATAATTCAACGTCACTACTATAACTACTGTTTTTATTGCTACTGTTTAACTTCTAATGTAACCCTCTAATACTAACTATGTTCTCATGTTGTAACCAGGAGGGAACATAGCAGCATTGGTGATCGGAAACCGAGGGATAAAAACAAAACAAAGAAGTGTTGCTTGAAAAACTGAGGAGCCTAAGAATTTGAAGACCATCGTGGGCTAACCTACCTGTAGTTCATTACAAGCTGAACTTGAGCGTAGAATGGCTTGGCTAAGATTTTTAAGCAGAAAAAGATATAGGTATGTTTGCGATTTATTCATATAATAGTCAACATTAAAACCCATAATACTTGGCTATTTTGATAAGCTTGAAGGAAAAAAGTATCTAAGATTTCCCTTTTTTTTAATTACTTTATGCAACATTATGTTACAAGACTTTCTAATTTTAATACTACTAAGGTTTGTTTCGCTTTGCAACCAATTTGGAAGAAGCATTTTTAATAATTATTGATAAATTGTTTGTATGATGTATGATCATGAAATGAGCATTTTTTTTGTGAGGATTCCAAACACCCGACAATAGGTAACTGCTTGATTATGTTGTGTATGTATAGGCTGGCGGTAGGATAAATAGACCCTCTAATTCATTTCACATACTCATGCTTGCTGCCATCACGGACAGTAGGCTAGCCATTGATATCAACCATAACTCTATAACCATTTAATCTGACGCTATGTGACTATAAACTTTGCCACATTTAGGAATCCATAGTGACTTATTGAATTGTCAGAAACCTGGTCTCTGAATTTGCATATTAGATGTAACTTTTAATTCACATGTTTTCCTGAGTTATATTGTGTCTTTTGGTGCAGGATAATATCAAGTTTCTGACGCTGAAAAACAAAGTTGGGAGAAGCTTTAATTCAAAAGAACGCAATATGAAAGAATATCGCAACCTAGACTTCCTGCTACATGCTGTAACTTATCAGGACATTGATCAAATAAGATCTTGACCCTAACACTCTAACGCAATATAGTAACTTCGCTACTATTTTTTTTGGGCTAGCTTGCGTATACAAAAACCCCGCGGCAACGCGCGGGATTATACCCTCGTTCTATATATGTCTTGTCGAAAATATGAAGGCTTATGATTTGTTTGTTAATGGGGTACACGTTCACTTTGGATATCGCTAGGCTAAAGGGTTTTTTGTTTTCAAAAGAGTTAGCTTTGCAATCCAAAAAAGGCTAGCGGCGCAGCTTATTGCTCGTTTGCCTTCAACCACTATGTAAATTCTATTTTAATCAAATCATTGAATATCTATTTGATTAAGTAAATAAATGGTTTCAGAACCGTTATAATTTATAACAAAAAAAATAATAAAAAAAAATAAAAAAAATAAAAAATAAAAAATTAAGCGAACTAATTTTATGACAGCACAAGCTTAAAAAGTTGGATCTAAAAAGTGTGCCATGGCGGCGTCAAGGCGCGAGACGTGGGCTCAAAGTACGAAATACACTAAGGCGTCGGCTCTAGGTGTGGCGTGAGTTGAAGCGTGAAAAGGTGTTAAAAAAACTTGCAAAGGCGCAAGGCGTGACGAGTTTTTTATTTTATTTTATTTATTTATTTTAAGGGATTTACTAATACGAGATTGGCAATAATCCGCCGCGTTGCCGGCGGGCATGTTTATTTGGCCGAGATGATGCTGCATAAATAACTTGCAACGGGTCGGTTCGGTTTTTCTCGGGCACAGCGGGTCGGTTTTGGTTTTAAGCACCAAAAACCGAATTTATTACAAATGGAGGTAAAATGCAAATGTCAGCAGAGGAAAATGCAAATGCAGTAACTTAGAATATTACAAATCAAAGTAGCTGTTAGATAGATTTGTTCAATGACAACAAATGTAGCATTACAGTTGCAATGTAGCACAAATTAAAATATCACAACCCCTCTCGAATCCTGCCGCAACATTCTTCCCTTCACCCTTTTGTTGGTCCAACCCATCTTGAATTTCTAGAAAAAAAAATAAGCAGTTAGATGACAAAATTGAGAAAAGAAGTATAACCCTTAAAAATCAAGCACATCCAAACACTCAAATACTCCTTTGCAAGCAAATCCAAATGCCCATTTGCTGTACTTGATGTTTAAGCAGTTAGATGACAAAAAAAATAAGCAGGTTCTAAATGGGGCGGGATGGGTAAAAACTGTTGAAATAAATGCAGGTTCAGTAAGTTGCAAGTTAATGCCTTATAAAAGTATGTCAAAGTGCCTTATAAAAGCAGGTTCTATATTGGTGTTTAGAATAAAACGAAAAGGTTAATTTGTTTTCAGTTAGAAGTATGTCTAGGCGACTTCTTTGATTCAGTTAACGGCTTATAAAAGTTATCAACATCAGATAAAACAATCCACATCAGATAACACCTTCGACACAAATCTGTGTTTCTAAATGGGTGCAGGGCGATTATTTTGATATATGGAATTATGTGGTTTTTCATTGGTTACTCATGTACCAATCAATTTTGAGGTTTTGCACAGTTAATGGAAAATAATTGTTTCGAACAAATGTGTAGATGACATACCTTTTCGGAAAGACCCGTGATTTTGCTTCTTACATTGTTTATTTGTATTTTGGTGAGAAAAGGCGCAACCCAATCTAATCAGTCAAAAAGATCCTCAAACTCGGACTTCATTTGCACCTTGTTACTTGATTTCTAAGCTACATTGTACTTGAGGTTCTAGTATAATTTAAGCTATTAGCTCTGTACTGCAGTCAGCATATCCATAACGCGAATGTAGCAACAATTCAACTTACCTTCACCGACAGAACACGCACACCCGCTATTCATGTATGAGGTGCTACCACTTTATTGTGGGCTTCTGTTAATTCCTATCACAATAGCGATTTGTTAACAATTAGTGTAGCTTAAACTATTAGTTGTATATACCACATATTAGTTCATAATCTAACATACCCTAATCTAGCTGTCGATCATTCCTATACAACATGAGTGTTCTTTTTCCATGGTTTCGGTAACGTGTACCACAACATTAAGTCATTGTCCGTTAGTGTATTTTAAACAACTATTTACATACTATATGCTACAACTAAACAACCGCAACACAAATAACTGCGCATACCTTGATTCACAAAATCTTTAGGTCCATTATTCGCAACCACGGTTTCTGAGGCATCAGTGTTTTGTTCTGTATACCTGTAACGACAACGGGTTGCAGGAAGTTACTATACTTTAGAATTGCCATAAACAGTTAAGTTGCAAAGTTTTTTGCTTCTCCCAACCTTGCATATTATTCAAAGCTATTAGCATGCTACACTTGGTGCCCGTGGGGTAGTAAGATCTTTTTGTAGAAGGCGAGAATGATTAACCTTGTTCTGGGCTTTTGGGTAAAACTGGAACTAATAGCCACACGGATCCAGTGGCTAATAAATGTTGGAACTAATAGCTCTAATCTCTTCATCTTGCTGCAAAAAATAAACAGAACTTCGACGTTAGTGACAGAACTTCGACGTTTGTGTGATCAATCATTTAATATAAAATATAAACTGAAACGGATCAGTCAAGAATGTTAATTTAATTCCACAGTACTCTGTTCCATCTTGGACTCTTGCTTTACTTTCAAAAGGAAGCACCAAAAAAATATTCCATTGGTTTTTTGTAATTAAATTTTCTCAATTATATTTTTCTTTTAGCGGGTCATTACCGGTTACCTTTCACTCAATGTTCTCACATTATAAAAAACTATTAAAAATACCTTAAGTCGTCGACGTTGGATCTTGCTATTTGACATTGCAGCCTTGCTGCTGCATTTTAACCTTGCTGCTGCCGTTGCCATTCTGCTGTTGCGTTCATGTTGATGACACCATTGCAGGCATGTTGCTGCTAACGCCGCTGCGTTCTAGTGTTGTTGATGGCTTTGCAGCTCATTATCTCTTCTGTAAGGTTGAACATGCAGTTACAAATCAATAAGTAAAAAAATTTTAATACTAAGAGGTATAAAGAAATAGGCATAAAAAGTAATATTACATATCCGGTCATTCTAGGCCATGGAACCTCATGAACGGCCTTGTGAGCAGCTGAAGCTGCACGTTTAACCCAGGTATATCTGTATATATATCAAAGAGGGGTTTCGATAAGCTTAGATGTTATCGAGAATCATGAATCTCAAGAGATTCTGATTATTAAATTATTTTCTTTAGAAAAAGGATCTAATCCTTGTCATTTACCTTAACCATTCCACTCGTGGTTTTTCTTGAAACCGGCTCGAACTAACCATACTCATTTCAACGCATTACCTTACCCAACCTGCCATTTTTGCACCGATCTGTTGCTCTCTGTCTGTTTGCCTGTATAACACAAAATGTCGATATTGAAAACGATAAATTAAAAAAGAAATATACCCTATGTAGTTATTCTTCCAAGCTCTGTATGACTCGCGCCCTTCCTATTCCCGTCTTGAGTTGTAAAAGCCTGGCATGTGCTTTGCCCATCTCAGCTTTCAATAATCTTGATCCTTACTTCATGGTTGTTGCCGGTTTCTAAGTGATAGCAGCCAAAACACAATCTCTATAATTACTCTCTCGAGCATTTTAAATTTGAATCAGTAATTTCCTCCTAACACACAAATAAATTTCAATCAGTAATAACACAAAATGAGCTTTCAAATTATATTTAAAACGGCTTATTTAACAGCACATGGCCACATCATCACCACTGAGAATAAGACCTCACAAATAAATTTCAATCCGTTAGAGTCAGTCTTGCAGGACTAACCTTTTACAACGGATGTGACAGTACCGCAGGACATCTGCGCGTGACTCCTTTTTCTAGCACCATACTGAGGCCGGTTCGGGACTGCATTTTCAAATATATCTGGGCTTGAGGGTGTATCAACCGTGGCTGGAATTGTAAGGAATAAGAGAAACAAATTCCGAGAAGCCTATGCTAACATCTGGTAACATGTACTAACATTTGAAACTGAGTAAAAATCTAAAAGGGATTTCACCTTTGGTCGAAGCCACTCGTTTTTCCACGATCCTTTGTTATGCAAGTGTTTCAGTGCTTAAGATGGTATCGTGACCATGCTTAGTGTGTGTGTAAACCAGAACTCCTTCTTGAGGCTCCGAATTACCAGCGGGAGTGACCACATCGTTGTGTGTCATTGTTATTGACTTCAATCATGTCCATCTACAATTATAGGAACATAAAGAGATTAATAAAGTGACTAAAATGTACGTAAACATTTACAATAGATATGACAGTGAAAACAACCTCCGGACATCTGGGCAAGCCTCCTTTCTCTAGCACCATATACAGACCGGTTCAGGAATGGATTGTCAAATACATCTGGGACACGGGCTGTCTGAATCATTGCTACAGTTATAGCGAATAAGAAATACAGAATTTGAAAGGCGTGCAGAAACACAGGCTGTCTGAATCATTGCTGGAATAATCTTGAATTTATAACGAATAAGAGGAAGAGGTACCCCTCCGAATGGAATGCAGAACAGGGCCATGCCATATCTACTGCAATGATTGAGACTGCGCAAATTATATAAAATAGAAAAGCGAACATGTATGAAAAATTAGTGTACTTCAACAAAAGATCTAAACTTTTCAATATATAGTTTCATTAAACATACCTAACAAAGTCATACGACCAGCCCGTCGCTGTTGGTAGCACACGAATTCCTTGGTACAGACAAAGTCCCGGAGAGCCCAAAAGTATGACCGGTATTATCACTTTTGGTTTTAGAACCATCTCGATCTGTAGTACATCCAAAAATAAGGGCATAAACATACTAAAAGCTGTATATAGCTGATGAAAAATTCAAATACGTCATTCTAGAAAATCAAACACGTCATGGTAGAACCTGCTAGATGATCTGCGATTGCGGTACACACCTCAAAACAGAAGTTCACCCGAAATCCACCAAAAATCTGAAGACAATGTAAGAAGAGAATTCATTAAAAGCTGAACACTTGCAGCATTTTGACCAGGTAATACTAATAGATCAACACAATAAACACACGCGTGTGACAACAGTGAACCTTAGCATGTTATATTTATCAGGGTCAAAATAAGTGTGACGGATCTGGCTAGTTTTTGGACCTTTTGTGATGGCGTGTGACAACAGTGCCTGTTTATTTTGCCCAACGTTTTTTTGGCGGTTGTTTTCTGTGGAAACTCACATGTATTCGAATCTGGTAACCATACATGGAAAATTTTAATGGTATACCGTTGATTATTCCTGGAAGAGGAAACGGTGTACCCAAAATAAAAATGCAAAACAATGAGACAGAAGTATTGAGCCTTAAATTAAATAATCACACGGCAACAACATACAATTCACTATTTTGTTAATTTCTTGGCCAACTGTTCAAAGGAAAACGAAAATGCATAGTTAAAAACAGGGGTCATACCCAGCAAACATTAGATTGAGTAAAACTATAGCTCCAACCGCAAGTCTAGCTGATTGTCCTATCTGCATTTGAAGCCACATATTGTTTCAATTTGAAAGAAGCTGCCTGGCATGGGCTGGACAAACCATGAGCACTACCTCAATTTAAAAAAAAAAAAAAAAAAAAAAAAAAAAAAAAAAACCTCATTACTGAATGCAATAAAAACAGGTAAACAAAATTATTATTGGTTACATTGTCCAAATTATGCATATATACAACAAATAGCAACACGATTTTCAAAGTTGTACATAAGTCCGGTGTAGTATCGTCAAATACCTCTCGATCACTCACCAAGACTGTCACCTTATTTTTTCACTCACGTATCACGTATATCCATGTAATCCTTATTCACTATTTACTTGCACCAAATAATTGTTTAAATATATAAAATACACAGACTGGCACATACACAACCCTCTTATGCAACTGCACGTTCGCCCAGTCTCCACCATCGCCGAATGCAAACAAAAATCAAGGAAGGTGGGGGTCCTATAGCCCGCGTACAATGCTTGTAAAAAACATCAACTATCTATGCAAATTCCTACCGAATTTCACATGAATTTTACTATAACAAACATCATCCAAAGGCGATTAAAGATGCAATTTTTTTATATAAAAACTAAGCCAAAATTCCTATATTGGTAGGGTATTATACATTTACCACTCTCATCGACAACCATGGAAATAAATGTATGGCTATATCAGCAAAAAGAATTCTAGATTACAATCGGATTAGATATACTTCATGGGTGACAGATCATGATTCAAGGTATCTTCTTTTTTCTATCTTATATTTCAAGGCATCTTCTTTACTCAATTTTATTTAAATAGCATTTCAATCACTGTTAGCAGAAAATGATGTTTATCACACATTTACATGTCTAAATTTGTAGGTTTACAACAGGGGCAAGAAAGTATCATATTGATAAAGGCTCGCATGTTATCACTTGGTACCACGTATACAGCCAGATTGATGTTCAAATTCCATGCAGATGCAAACCCCAACAAAGTGAAGCTGATGAGGATTAAATGGAAAACGGAGGAGTTAAGTGTGCATTCTGTACATTTTGCTTACCAGCCACAGGACGGAATATGCTAATACTATTCAGCTTTTATCCATACTTTCTATAGAAATATTCAAACGATATGTGAATTTAGTAGGTAATGTGTTAATGTTGCATTCACTTTTAGAGGTAACAAATTCTGTTTGCCATGTGCCTATCTGGAATGAAATAGTAAGATCATAGCCAACACATTTCAATCGGTTAAAAGATAATGTGCAACGTAGTACATCATCAGTAACTTGCAAAAGCATATAATAGCCAGAAAGAAACATGTAACAGAATATAATGCGGAATAGGTACGTGAAAAACCTTACCAGGTCTGCTAACTGAGATGAGCAGAAAGCTATCAATTTATGATGTACTTTCTCGAGTGGATCCATCATCGGCCAAAGTATAAGCGACTTTTGTAGAAGTTGATGAGATTCTTCCACAGTATATTTGGACGATAACATCTGCAGATTACATCGAAAGTTAGCATTAAGAGAAACCTCAAACAGATATGAAAGGTGAAGGAACGTGTAATATTTAGTAAGCGACCTCATAATCTCAAGTAAGCGACCTCATAAGCCGACAAACATAATCTTAAGCTGCAACCATTTTCTTCTCTTTGTTCCCTTGACAATAAGCTGCAATCAACACTCATAATCTGAAGCTCATATCTTATGAATAAGCCATAGGCTCAAGTAAGCGACCTCATAAGCCGACAAACAATAACCAATAACGCTTATGCGCACATGAATAGACCCCACATCGATATTTTACCAAAGTTTAACAACCATCATCCCCACAACAGCCATACAACTATACAAATTGTTGGCTCGTTACCTATGCTCGTTCAGACACACTTAGACACTTTGTGACCGTAAATTTTATAAGTAACAGAAACTGTCACAATATAACATGTCAGCTCATTTAAGTTTCTTGAATCCAAAACACGTCACATTGAAATACTCCTAAACTTTTAGATAAAATCCAATAGATCACTAAACCTTCCTATTCTGTGTCTATTACATAACAGAACGCCATCAACAATAGCTCATTTCGTGGGCCTATTAGCTTATTTAGCAAGGATATGTAACTTTAGTGTTTGTATAACCTTAGGCTTGCAAACTTATTAATAAGGCAGAGGGTTAATAAGCCGGCTTATAAGGATACTAAAAGAAGCATTTTAATGTCATTTACACATGATATTTGAGGTACGACTACGTTACCAGACACTTTTACAAAATAAACAAATTATATTCAAGAAAAACCAAATTTAATAAAAAGAGTAAAATACCGAAAAGAGGTAGCAGAGGGGAAATCAGAGGTGGTAGCCATGACAGTCAAAGTACACACCATTTAAGTATGCCATTTGTCTTGAGCGCTGGAATAGTCGTAAAAAGGTTCAAACTCTGTCGATGACTTTAAAGTGGGGCGCGTATTTCTTGAGTTTTCTTGAATCAAGTGACCGTGAGATTTAGAGAGTTCCTGCAAAATAAATTGATTAGTGAATTCCATATATCTGTAGCTATCCAACTGTAGGGAATCTGAAAAGCTCACTCTTTGGACCTTATCAACTTCAATTCCTAATCAATAAGGGTATAAAAAATGAGTTTTATAAAAATTTCCAATACGTTATTTGTGAGGCTCAAAGTTACCTCTGTTTTCTAGCTTGAGTTTGACTCCTCAAGAAGTGGTCTCCAAGCAAAAAATAGTCGCCTTCTTTGAGACGCCTTTAGACCACGTTGTTTCCAGATTAATTATTACATCTTCAAGTAGCTTGGCATCAATCAACGCATTCCATTACCAAGAACCTGCAAATTCCGTTATATATCAGTAATGAACTTTTTAAGAGGAAAAGAAGAGTAACATAACTTTCCAAAGCAAATTATTAGACTCGGGCCAAAAACTAAAACTGTCTAGTAGAAATTTTTTCACTTAGACGTTTCATCAAACATTTGGTGTGCAGCCCATTTCTTTGACAAAAGCAACATATAGGTAATCTCTAAACTTAGCATTACCCTTTATCAAGAATCATATTTGAATTTCTAATTCATGAAATAAAAAGAAATCGTTACACTTAACATATATCAAGATTCAATAACCAATCCGCCCATCAACAAAACCAAACTACCTTTTTATAAATGGTATCAAATCATAGAAAAAAAAGAGTTAAGAATGATATTATTACAAAACTTACATAACCGATAATTTCCTGATACACACTCACGATCATCCATCTGAGCTCTGCTAACACGCACAAATAGACACAAAAAACTGATTTGCAAAAAGACGCAGAAACATAGACGGCTAGACGCAGTTGTTTTTTTCCATGTCTGTAAAAAAAAGATTATAATGAAAACCCTAATAAGTTAAGCCGAACAAAATCAAATAAGCTCATAAACAACAAATCTAATTAAATAATTATAATGAAAAGCTTACATACCTTTGCATATTCGGAACCCAAAAGCCCCAAAAATCGGAACCCTAACTCATCTGTGGTACGGAGGGGTGTGTGTGTGTGTGTGTGTGTTGGTGAAGTTTCCAGATAAGATATGTGGTGTGTGTGTGTGAGTATTCGTGAAAAGAAAACGGGGTATAGCGGGCTGGATTGGGCAAGGTGGTAAACGGGCTAAAAGCTGGCCCAACTGTTTTGGCGGGAAAACGGCAGCCAAAACGGCACCGTTTGCACGGGTTTTAATATAAACTTATAATGTCATGCTAATCTTGTTTAAATAGTACTCGTATTACTCCATGAATTATCATTAGACTAGCTAGAGTATTTACGGTAACAACCTTGACTTTGTCACAAACACTATAGCACTTCACAAATTAGAACTGATTGGATCAATAGGCATATCCAAAGCATTAGCTTCCTTTTAACTTCATATCACTATCATTTTTCCACACCATTAGCTTATCCTGAGTTAGCAATCATTATTTGATAGCAATCCAAATTAAACAGACTACACAAAACACAGTGAACCTATTCGTTAAAATCGACACACTCTCCAAATGAACGCATTCCCCGCGCTTCACTTGATCCTTAGTTGTAGTCGCTATGTTAACTACGTTAAAAATTGAATCAAACACCAACACAAATAATGGTCCTCATTCAAGGATGACATTTCTAATCACAATGTTCATCATACATATTAATCTAGAACATAAATAATAATAATAATTCAGATTTATCTAGGAATTCACCAAGCAGCATCACAACGCGTCATTTTGCACTTATGGACACAAGCTGCTTGTGCCAATGGAACTACAACAGCACTCAAATTATCAGTACTACCCATCTCTGATGCAGCCCTCACAACATAGTGTGCCAACGCCAACGACAACGACTCTAAACTGGGACAGTTTAGGTCATATGAACATCCGATTGTTTCATGAAGATTCGCAGATTCAACAAGTTGACAAACATTTTCTGGAGTTAAACTCTCAAAAATACCAGTACTTGCAACCACCAAATATCGATCTTCAGCAGTTATGTTTCTCCAACCTACCATTTGTAGATCCACACTCGTCCAAACCCTGTCAAAGAATAAAAAATATGCTGACATATTCACCAAGATTTTTCGCAAAGTTTCAATCTGCAGGTTCCTTAACTATAAAAACTTTAAACAAAGCCGCTGAACTACATAAACGCTAAAAAAAAGTAACCTTAGCAATTTGAACATAACAACGTAACTTTAGCGTACTTAGTTGAAACACATTTCTTTCCCGGAAAAAATAATAAAAATAATAATTATACTCAAAAAAAAAAAAAAAAAAAAAAAAAAAAAAAAAAAAAAAAAAAAAGAAAAGAAAGAAGATCCCCAAGGGAACCCTGACAATAGGGGATGAGGGTTCACTTTAACTCTATAATCAAGTTTCTTTTGAAGTAGTTATAGTGCAACTTATCATGAGAGCGTGACCAGGCAACATATCTAGAAATTAAGAATAAACATGTCTCTACAGTTTGATTGCATACTCTGATGTTTTTGTAGTTACGAAATATTTCCATGAAATATATGGATATTTTTTCCTGTATGAATCTGATTCAGTTTAGAAATTTTAACATGACAACATAATCTTGAAACCATAGTGACTTACTTAATTGATTTAGCATCACCAATGACTCGAGATACAGCTGGTTCGCCTTTGACTCGTGGCGCATCACTACGATTATGATAACTGGTCAATTGTTCTGCAACACCTGCAGTTCTCATCCCGTTAATGCTATAGAAAATCGGATTTGATGAAGATGTATTTTGATACCTCAAATTCTTAAATTATTTCCAAAATTATACCTGCACATAAGATGACTTTGGAATTGCCTGCATTGGCAACCAGAAATTGTTCATTGTTTAACATAAGAACAACACTGGCCGTTGATCCGGCATTACAAGGTTTTTTAAACAACGATGTCTGCAATTTTTGTAAAAAACGATGAAGATAAGATTACAGGTGATAAATATAAGTAACTCTTAAAGCAACATATCGTATACTTGCCAATGTAAATTCCCAATCAATAGCTCGAATTGCTTCCGATAATGATAATTCCAAGATTTTACGTAACGATTCAGCATCCTTGATACCCTGTGAGCATGAGCGAAACCTACAAGAAAATTAAAGAACCAAGTTGGGTAGCCATAACTTTTATAGAAATCATATATATTATATATATAAAAGCTAGCTCATGAAATACTCGATATGGTTAATGCTTTATCGACTCAATGTTGCCCAAAGTATACTTTTTATGCATACGCCCTCCTAGAATGTTTTACTCAAAAACTAAAGATTTTAGTTTGTAATAATATAGATGAGTAAATGACAGAAGTCGTCCACGTGGTTTGGTAAAGCTACCGGGTTCTTAGTTGATACTAACAAACCACAGGTACAATTAATATCATTTTCGCTATAGTTTCAACAGGTAGCTGTTCATATCTAACAAGTAATTATTACGAACATTGTTTTGGGTCATCCCAAACCAATCCGTTACCAACTGATCGGACCCCTAATAGATATTGCTACCTGTAATACAGTCCCTTAGTGCGACTTACCCTTCTTTTGTCATGTGTAAATCATCTTTATTGTCAAAATCTGTTGCTTTATGGAAAGCGTCCATGACAACGTAATTTAGAAATTTATCCACCAATTGTTGTTTAACCGTTTCACTAGCTTCAGCTCCCTCATGACCATCGACTACTGCAAATAGATCGACCTTAGCCGATTTCTTCCCGTATTTTTCTGCATTTGGCAATTGATTATCTGACTTTTCTAATCTTTAAGTTGCAACAATCACTTTTGTAAACGCACATCTAATGATATATAAGTCAAATTTATGAAGGTACAAACATACTTATCATAAACTGTTTAATTAATATATCCAAAAACTATTTAACACCAACACATTTTTTTTTTTTTTT
>LBNU01034785.1:304779-342352 GCA_014162995.1 Artemisia annua
ATTCCTGAGCTTCGTCATGTGAACACCGTGAGCGCTCTACATGCTAGCAAACCGCTGAACACACAACGAGGTTGATCCTTCTCCTTATGCTACCGCTGCAGGTTGTCCCATTCGCCTAAAGTACCACCGTGCCAAAAGTCCCCTCCACCATCGGCGCCTATGAACCACTTCGAATCAGCCTTGCGAGCCGCGCGGGGTCGGCGGCGCCGCCGGTGAACGCGAACTACGTGAATAGATCTATGGCAGCTGACCCCTGATTGAAGTTACGCCTGCTGGACATTGGGTAACCAACCCATGCACTTTATTCAATATAAATAGGACCAGTTCGCAGCTCCTACGACGGAGTGGCATCTATCACCTGCCAATCATTGGCTATCGCGGGTGTGACTGTAAGGCGTAGGTTTATGATTCATTTATGACCTATCACCCTCGATGTTTAAGGTTTGAGTGTCAGTGAGCTAGGCACAAGTAATCATTGTCACCGTAATTGTATCGTTTGCGCATACTTCATACTAATCCATAACTTGTAACAACTTGTCGTTCTCAACTGTTCTCATACAAACACCATGAACTCCACCCCGCTAAATCAAACCTGGATTGTATACAGAACACTATTGATTCGACTCAACCTACTTGACCCGGTCTAGCCCAAACACACACACAACGACACTATGGTGTATGACAACGACTAAACCCGACTATCTTACTGCATTACTCCCACAAGACCTCGAATCACTTGATTGTCTTTACGATAAACTCTGATGAACTCACCAACCTTCTGGTTGACCACTCTTCTGACGCCAGCTCACTTTCACGGTCCTAAGGTGATAACGTTACTCTTGGACGGCGCGTTGGCAAACTGCATGCATGCCCACATAGACTGACTCATCTGATAATCATTCTGGGACCACTCTACTTAGTTTCCTTATGGGCCCTAATTCCGCACTACTTTTGGCATGTCTGTACTGATAAGCGAATATCAGCCGCTCGACTCTATGAAAACAGCTTTTGAAACACAGAAACAATTGATGTACAAACTGGTCTTTATACTTTGTGTTTAGATACCAATTGTTTAGCACCCCAGTGACATGTATGCTTCCGCTGTACCCGATTTTGGGGGTGTTACAATCCATCATCGGCCAAAGTATAAGCGACTTTTGTAGAAGTTGATGAGATTCTTCCACAGTATATTTGGACGATAACATCTGCAGATTACATCGAAAGTTAGCATTAAGAGAAACCTCAAACAGATATGAAAGGTGAAGGAACGTGTAATATTTAGTAAGCGACCTCATAATCTCAAGTAAGCGACCTCATAAGTCGACAAACATAATCTTAAGCTGCAACCATTTTCTTCTCTTCGTTCCCTTGACAATAAGCTGCAATCAACACTCATAATCTCAAGCTCATATCTTATGAATAAGCCATAGGCTCAAGTAAGCGACCTCATAAGCCGACAAACAATAACCAATAACGCTTATGCGCACATGAATAGACCCCACATCGATATTTTACCAAAGTTTAACAACCATCATCCCCACAACAGGCATACAACTATACAAATTGTTGGCTCGTTACCTATGCTCGTTCAGACACACTTAGACACTTTGTGACCGTAAATTTTATAAGTAACAGAAACTGTCACAATATAACATGTCAGCTCATTTAAGTTTCTTGAATCCAAAACACGTCACATTGAAATACTCCTAAACTTTTTGATAAAATCCAATAGATCACTAAACCTTCCTATTCTGTGTCTATTACATAACAGAACGCCATCAACAATAGCTCATTTCGTGGGCCTATTAGCTTATTTAGAAAGGATATGTAACTTTAGTGTTTGTATAACCTTAGGCTTGCAAACTTATTAATAAGGCAGAGGGTTAATAAGCCGGCTTATAAGGATACTAAAAGAAAACAAATTATATTCAAGAAAAACCAAATTTCATAAAAAGAGTAAAATACCGAAAAGAGGTAGCAGAGGAGAAATCAGAGGTGGTAGCCATGACAGTCAAAGTACACACCATTTAAGTATGCCATTTGTCTTGAGGCTGGAATAGTCGTAAAAAGGTTGAAACTCTGTCGATGACTTTAAAGTGGGGCGCGTATTTCTTGAGTTTTCTTGAATCAAGTGACTGTGAGATTTAGAGAGTTCCTGCAAAATAAATTGATTAGTGAATTCCATATATCTGTAGCTATCCAACTGTAGGGAATCTGAAAAGCTCACTCTTTGGACCTTATCAACTTCAATTCCTAATCAATAAGGGTATAAAAAATGAGTTTTATAAAAATTTCCAATACGTTATTTGTGAGGCTCAAAGTTACCTCTGTTTTCTAGCTTGAGTTTGACTCCTCAAGCAGTGGTCTCCAAGCAAAAAATAGTCGCCTTCTTTGAGACGCCTTTAGACCACGTTGTCTCCAGATTAATTATTACATCTTCAAGTAGCTTGGCATCAATCAACGCATTCCATTACCAAGAACCTGCAAATTCCGTTATATATCAGTAATGAACTTTTTAAGAGGAAAAGAAGAGTAACATAACTTTCCAAAGCAAATTATTAGACTCGGGCCAAAAACTAAAACTGTCTAGTAAAAATTTTTTCACTTAGACGTTTCATCAAACATTTGGTGTGCAGCCCATTTCTTTGACAAAAGCAACATATAGGTAATCTCTAAACTTAGCATTACCCTTTATCAAGAATCATATTTGAATTTCTAATTCATGAAATAAAAAGAAATCGTTACACTTAACATATATCAAGATTCAATAACCAATCCGCCCATCAACAAAACCAAACTACCTTTTTATAAATGGTATCAAATCATAGAAAAAAAAGAGTTAAGAATGATATTATTACAAAACTTACATAACCGATAATTTCCTGATACACACTCACGATCATCCATCTGAGCTCTGCTAACACGCAAAAACAGACACAAAAAAATGATTTGCAAAAAGACGCACAAACATAGACGACTAGACGCAGTTGTTTTTTTCCATGCCTGTAAAAAAAAGATTATAATGAAAACCCTAATAAGTTAAGCCGAACAAAATCAAATAAGCTCATAAACAACAAATCTAATTAAATAATTATAATGAAAAGCTTACATACCTTTGCATATTCGGAACCCAAAAGCCCCAAAAATTGGAACCCTAACTCATCTGTGGTACGGAGGGGTGTGTGTGTGCGTGTGTGTGTTGGTGAAGTTTCCAGATAAGATATGCGGTGTGTGTGTGAGTATTCGTGAAAAGAAAACGGGGTATAGCGGGCTGGATTGGGCAAGGTGGTAAACGGGCTAAAAGCTGGCCCAACTGTTTTGGCGGGAAAACGGCAGCCAAAACGGCGTCGCATGCACAGGTTTTAATATAAACTTATAATTTGGGATTTGGGCTTGCATTTACTAATATTTTTGAGTTGGACTTGCATTTGCTAATGTTAACCACTTATATAGTAATTATAAAATATGATATAAATTTATAAATCTATAAATGCTTTTTGACACCTTAATTTACTCCTTAAAAAATCATGTTTTCATGCCTCACGCAAAGCACGACTCACGCTATTTATAACTTTGTTAAAAAGTTAATGTTTTGGAGCATTCTACTATGTTTAACGTAGTTTATGGTTAAAACTAAGTACAAATAGATGAATATATGATGTAAATTGTCATTATTTCCATTGAATGATTTGGTGGACACGTCTACAAGGACGACTACAGTTCTCATACTGNAAAAAAAGATTATAATGAAAACCCTAATAAGTTAAGCCGAACAAAATCAAATAAGCTCATAAACAACAAATCTAATTAAATAATTATAATGAAAAGCTTACATACCTTTGCATATTCGGAACCCAAAAGCCCCAAAAATTGGAACCCTAACTCATCTGTGGTACGGAGGGGTGTGTGTGTGCGTGTGTGTGTTGGTGAAGTTTCCAGATAAGATATGCGGTGTGTGTGTGAGTATTCGTGAAAAGAAAACGGGGTATAGCGGGCTGGATTGGGCAAGGTGGTAAACGGGCTAAAAGCTGGCCCAACTGTTTTGGCGGGAAAACGGCAGCCAAAACGGCGTCGCATGCACAGGTTTTAATATAAACTTATAATTTGGGATTTGGGCTTGCATTTACTAATATTTTTGAGTTGGACTTGCATTTGCTAATGTTAACCACTTATATAGTAATTATAAAATATGATATAAATTTATAAATCTATAAATGCTTTTTGACACCTTAATTTACTCCTTAAAAAATCATGTTTTCATGCCTCACGCAAAGCACGACTCACGCTATTTATAACTTTGTTAAAAAGTTAATGTTTTGGAGCATTCTACTATGTTTAACGTAGTTTATGGTTAAAACTAAGTACAAATAGATGAATATATGATGTAAATTGTCATTATTTCCATTGAATGATTTGGTGGACACGTCTACAAGGACGACTACAGTTCTCATACTGGAAGAAGGTGATCTTACATATTTCATCTATAAGCTGTTCAAATAAAAAAAAAAAAAAAAAAAAAAAAACATATTTCATCTATAAGGAGATATTTAGTTGTACCATTTTAGTTTGTGTGGTGGTATCTAAGCTCATAAAAAGCTAAAAGATGCAAGGTCCATTCAAGGTCAAAGGGTCGGGCACTCTTAGGATGCTCCAAGCATGTGGATCCTCACGCGACAGGCTCCAAGCATGTGGAGCCGCATGGATAGGCCCGAAAGTTAAGCTAGTTGATTTGTTGAGCCTAAGCGCAATGTAATTAATAATCATCGTACCAACTACTAAGTCGAAGGTATGGAATGCCGCATTTAATTTATTTACATGCTAATTTATCAAGCCTTGCACAAAACCTGGTTTGCCCACAAGAAGTGAATACATGAAGGCCAGCAGTAAGAAACATTCTAAACTCGTTTCCGTTATATTCACTCCCAAATATTTTAGATTTGTTTCGAAAATAATACAAATTTTGTTACATTACTCTATTAATCTTGTATTGTTATACACTTATACATAGAAGAATATACGTAATTTTTTTGTCTATAATTTTGGTCGGATTTCATTGTCCTCTATCTCTTTAAGGAATCTAATGTTCTCATTTCCATAGTGGAAATTAAAGTGAATGACCACTAACGCCAATAATGAAGAAGAGGACAAAGTTTAAAAGTGTAAATGACTTGCATTCAACCGGTTAGAAATATTGAGATGGCCAAATTGCATATGAACCACGAATCGTGATGCTTTGGTCTTTAATACTTGCAAGATTTCGATATATAGTGTAAACTACTTTCGTGACTGTTAAACACATATAACCTTTTGATTATGTGTGGAATCATTGATTTAGACAACCAAATTAGATTAGTTTTTACTTTATAAATTGAATACCGTTATTGATATTATCAATTTGGATTTACATAAAGGTGGAAGACAAACGAGCAACAATCAGCGGTGATAGCCTCTTTTAGATTGCAAGACCAATCTTTTTGAAAATGACATTTCTGGATCTATGTGTCATAACATTATTATGCATAACTTGTTGGACTGTGTTGATGAGCTCCACTTCTTGAGGTAACCAAAAGTATCAAACGCGAAAGGAATAAAAATATGTTGATTTTCAATGCATGTTTTCTTGTGTTTTGTCACTTTGTACGAGGTGGCTTTCAAAGCAGCATGTCCCACTATAAAACCCCAACTACTCAAACCCCAAGAGAGGAGAAACCCCGGTTAGATCCATACATGCATATTCCCTCCAACCCATCCAAAAATCAAAACGTCTAGTTGTCTGAGTGTGGATCTTCCATCCAACAGGTCCATCAAAAAGTTCACATGTGCTTCTTTCTTGAAGGAGATCCCGACAAGGCTACATACGTCAAAAAGGACATCCCTAACCATATCGCGTCTGTACTTGAAACTCGGGAGCTCTTTGCAATGGACCGCATGTTCCCCAAAGGAATCCAAACACGCCTTGCGACAAATTGGCCGGGCATATCTCATCAACCAAAAATAAAAGAATAAGGAGGCGATACTTGATAGTACGATATTCCACCGGTGACATATGTTCACCTAGTCCGTCTATGGAGATAGCAAGTAGAAAATCATGAGCATGTGGTGCCCGTAGACATTCAAAACATGCTTTCTGTGTGACAGTCATGTCGAAGTGGACTTCCATATCCTTGATCATTTCACTAAAAAGTGTACTCGCCAATATTTGTTGAGATTTAGAGGGAGCGATGTCCTTATTAGTTGAACCACTAAAATGAAAGCTATATCACATACCACTGTCACGTAATATGTTGTCTTGTAGCACCCAATATTGGGACCTCGAGGCTATAAAAGCATAAGAGGAAACCACTTTTGCCGAGTACAAACCCAAACCACCAAATCGAACGGGTAAAGAAGCGAGTCACCACTATAAGTCTCCAAAGAAAGGCCCTCCACAAACCACCATGTTCTCAATCAACGCACGCAACCCTTTGTCAAAGATCAAGGCTGCCCCCTCCATGTGTACCGATTGACAAGTTCTTAAACTAAAAAAGAGTTTGGCAATACGTATATATGATCGAAACAAAAGAGCTCACTTTGTGGGTCATGTAACTGTGAAAGAAGACTCATCAAATTAACAACATTTACAGCTCTCCTCATAGCCAACCACTAATAAAATCCGCGTCTCTACTAACAACTCCCTCAAAAGCTTCACACCCAATGACGACTTCCTAATATCAACAAGGAATAACCCTCAAGAAGCTTCACACTATTAAACGAGGGCAAAAATATATATGTTTTCTTGATATTAAGTTCAAGACCCAAACCCGGACCACTCAACCTTAAAAACTTTCAAAAAACCCCCTTTACATGTAAAAGACAATTAGATCTCTTGAGTATTTAAATGCCTAATTATAATTTAAACCACCAACTTTCTTAGCTCTAACTTACTCTGCAACCATATATACATAAAAAATAATTGTTCACACAAATTGACAACTATATTCATCGTCGCCGCTATACGCGAGTAATTGTCTAGTGTAAAAATAATCTTATTCAAACCGAAATGTTATAAAGAAATTATGCATTTGGCTTTAAGAGCCCAGGGTACCCCTGCATGCTCCCTCATGTTTCCCCCCCAAAACGCCATCGGACGACGCCAAGACCATACCGGAGGTCGCGTTTTTGGATTTAACGTCATCACCACCAGCCCAAATGGTCCCGTATCTCCTTTTTTGGTATTTTAGTAGGTTATGTTTGGGCCATAGGATGAACCATGACACCAGATTTTGGTGTGATAAGATGGAACGGTTGTGAATTTTGGTGTTATGACAAAAATATTTTTAATAACCGAAAAATATTTTTTTGTCAAAATGATATTGTCACGAAAATCATAAAATTAAAAAACACCGTTCATAAAAAAAAAGTTTGCATCTTTGCTACTTTAAACTTTAAATAACTAGGTAAAACTTGTTTAAAAACACCACGTAAACGTGTTGAAATTCAAGAAAATTCCAAAATGCAAGGGGGATTTCATTTTCATAGAAATATAGAATACTAAATTATGGCGCAAATACATCGAAAGTCGTTGACCAGCTAACTAACTTTCATACATACAAACAACAAACTTAACAGTGACAATGATGATGTAAGCTGAAACCCATAAACCCTAACTTCTTCTACACATTAACTTCAAATTAGCCTGCCTCCATTTCATTCTTTCTCATTTTTTTTTTCATAATTCCATTTATTTAATCATAATTTATTTATTAAGAAGCTGAATTCTTCAAGTAAGGCTTGTGTTTTTTTATTGATTGGTTTTTATTTATGTTTTTCAAGTACTTGTGATTAGTTCTAATTATAAATATGTTGGATATTTATTAATGATTGTGTTTAACTTTATTTTATGCTGCTTGCATATTTACTAGTATTCGTTTTTCTAGTTGTCATGTTAGAGGGTGTTTCTTTTTGGGATTGTGTTTTTGGAGGATACTATAGGGGTGTTTGTTTAAGCTTATATGTGGGCTTATGCGCTTATTTGATTTCGGCTTATATTTCGTGTAAGCCATAATTTTACGGCTTATTTGCTTATATAAGTTTATCATACTATAATAAACTTATATAAGCCCACAAGTCTCAAAATAAGCCGGAAAATTTGGGCTTATGAAATATAAGCAGAAACACAAATTAGCTTATAAGCCACATATAAGCTTAAATGGACAGAATATGACTATCTCTGTTTGCTTAGGGGTGTTTGTGTATGCTTATTTTTGGGCTTATGAGCTTATGTGGTTTCGGCCTAAGTTTCATAAGATCATTTTTGGCTTATTTGAAACTTATGAGCGTATATAGTTTGTTATGTCATAATTAGCTTATATAAGCCTATAAGCTTCAAAATAAGCCGTATGAAACACAAGCCGAAATCTAATAAGCTCATTAGCCCAAAAATAAGGTTAAACAAACACCCGCTTATAGAGACTAAATGCAGTTTTACCAGCGAATAATCTATTCTGAAAACGCAGTCCCCAACATCCCCTTATTCATGATGATTGTTTTCTTTGTGTTTTTATAACAAGGCTGCCTTGTTATGAATTTCTGTAAAGGTATTTGGATTATGAATCTGAAATATAGAAACTGATTTTTGTCGTATCTTAGCAGTTCTTAAATATAAAGGAATTTTTCGAAATGATGGCAAATGAAAGAAACAAGCCAAGTGTCATTGCACAGTTGATGGGTCTTGATGACGCACCACGTCAACTGCAGCCTGTTTATAGACAACAAAGAGTATTATCTGAGAACTATATGCGGAACTCTGCTTCTATAGGTTCATGTAGAAGGAGATCAGGTAAAGTTAGGCAAAAGAGTCAATTGAAAAACAAGAAGAATTTTAGAAGTAATGATTCTTTTGATGGTACAAAAAGGGGTAATGAAGAAAGTAATTTAACGAATGTTACTTTTGGCTGGGGGTATAAGAAGCATATGTTAGAAAGATCGAAAAGGACAAAAGTTTGTCAAGATATTTGGTCTAATAAAGCGGTTTGTAATCTTGGTGAAATGCCTATTATGGCTGAGCTTGAGTTAAAGAAAAGATTGAAGTTGGGAACACGAGTTGTTATTAGTAGCAATGAAGGCTGGAAAGATAAATCTGTCACAAAGCTACCTGTATTCAAACGTTTTAACTTATCTTCTAGTACCAACAAAAAGTTGAAGAAAACGTCCAGAGATGATTTGAGATTGAGTATTGGGAGACACGATGAGAACGTGTCTGCAAACTTTGAGGATGTTGTGTTTTCTCGTGATTCGGATGTTTCATTTGAAAAGGTAATACTTTCATCCGTCTGCTCTTATTTTTATCATATTACTAAGTGTTTCTTTTTATGAGCTGGTTTCTTGGATGCTTTCTGAATCTTTTGTTGTTGGGTTTGTGGACGAAGAATTCTCTAGTAAAAGAAAGCGTACTAAACTGATAGGAATTTGAAGAAAAAGTAAACTTAATGCTGTTACTCAAATCTGTTTCAATACGAATTCTGCGTTGATATATGTTGACCACACTTGTCACGTAAGATTTGGGCTACAAAGCTAATGTTTTTTCAATCATTTTACGTTTTAAGTAACTGTCAATCTGTTTCTCAAAGCGCGTTTTTATATCACATTTTGCAACATCATTGGTTCGACCACCCCATTAGACTGCAAAACATATTTTATAGTCCTTAGTTTCTCTGAGGCTTCCTTCACTGAGAAGTGTTGTGTTATTGATTGCTTACATTGTGTTAAACTCTTAAACGATTGTTTTCCGTTACAATGAATACTCTCGTTCATTTGTTTGTTGAATCGAATGCATAACTTTGATAACTGAAAACGGTTAATTATATCTATATATTTGAATCTTTGATACAAAAGTCTGCACTCTAAATTCAGTATCAAATTTCGTTGTTTCATCTAATCTGTCTTGGTGATCACTTTTCCTCATCTTTCATTTTGTTAGTAGCTTTGAAATTGTTGTCTTTTGATGTGATGTTGATCACCTAATTACTCAAGTTTAAAGATTACTTTAAATTGAGTTTTTTAGAAGGTTTGAGATTAATACTATTTTTTGTGCATATGATCATTTAAATCAAGCTGATGGTATTGATTTTGGTATATTTGATATTTGATTGATAGTTGAACATCGCGTGGCCAATTTCATGGGAACCAGGCAGTATCTAATTATCTATGCTTTTCATATCAGGAATTGTTCTGTCATAGTTGTTTCACACAGGTGCAGAAACTAAACATATTTAGTTACATCTTTTGCAGGATTCACCCTGTGAAGACGGATTTATGTCTTTAGATTGCGTAAATATTGATGATGAAGTTTCAAATAGCTCAGGTGAAGCTTATCAGCCTAGTCCAAATTCAGTTCTAGAACCAGACAATTCATCAAGCTCTGATCTTCATGGTTAGTCATTTTAAAAGAACTTCATTCCTTCATAATCTTTTCATGTGTGTTTATGAGAATAGAGACTGCAATGTAATCGTTGTAAATGGGAACGGGTCAATTCAGGCTATATTATAATGATAACGGGTCAATTAGCTAAAAATGAAATCCTTACAGTGTCCTAAATGATTTTATTTAAAAAAATATATATTTCAATTAATTTTTATAATATATATTTTTTATATACGAAAAAAAGTTGGTGGGTCATCCCGATTCGATCCGGTTGACTGCACATAAAGAGTTACCTGATTTTACCCAAAACCGTTTTGACCCATTTCCCAACCCGCCCATTGGCCCACTTTGCCACATCTTATAGGAATTTATTGAGTATTGTTCTAAATAGTAGTGTTTGATATGCTAGGTTTGTGGATCAAACTTCAAATTCTCAAATCAGAATCTGAAGAAAATGGGTTGGAATCTGAAACAGTTACATTGAGTGATGAAAATGCTACTGAAAAATCATTTTACATTGGTCAAAATAATAGGCCTATTAGATTCTTCGGACCAAAAGAAAGTCAACAATTCTTCTACCTAGTTGACGTTCTAAACGAGTTGGGATTTCATGGTAACATAATGGAGGCAAGTTTTGAAAAATGCATGACGAACCCCTTGATTTTTGAAATACTAGAAAAGAAATACAATGAGCAAAAATCATGGAACAAAGTCGATAGGCGACTCTTGTTTGACCGTATAAACTTAGGGTTGACTGAGATCATTCGGTCAAAGCCTTTAAGGAGAAAAATGAGTAATTTTTTAAGGAGGGATATAATGGAGGAAGAACTATGGAATATGCTACTTGGTCAAGAAAATGAAGTCAATGCTGACTTATCTGAGAAGAGTATCGGGAAAGAACCGTGGTTAGAGTTGGGGGATGAAGTGGATTCTATTGTTGAAGAGATTGAAGCCTTTTTGTTCAATGAGTTTGTTACAGAGTTGGTTGCTATTTAAATATTTTTTTACATTCTTTTTATAGACATATACATGAAATGTAGGGACGAGTATTGGAACAAGTCATGGTGCAGCACGGTCTGGTATATAGGATGTGAGTATAGAGATTGGTTTGCTTGTAATATATGAGTGTATAGCGACAGATATTGTGTTCATTTTGTTAGACTGAGAGAGAAAATAGGTCAAGTGTGGTTTTTGAAGAGTTTTGTAGTAAGAGGTGTGCAAGTACCATATAGCTTACAAGAATGTAGAACCAGGATTTTTTGGTTCGATATTACTTTTTTCATAATATAAAGAATGAAGTCATTTGATTATATTGTTCGCATGATTGATGATGATATACTGATGTTAGATATTGATCAGACTTGTTTAGATATATTGATCAGACTTGTTTTAAGTTAATGGTGTGTTTGGGTAAGCTTATTTAAGCACCTTATCTACTTATCGTGTTTTCAAAACGCAATTAGCTGTTTTGAGCATTTAGGTGGAGCCAAAAAGCTGTTTTTTATAAGCTCCTCCCCTGTCCCACTAGCTTTTGGCTTAAGTTGCTAGTCGTTATGCTTATTTACAAATTTGCCCCCTATTTACAAATTTGCTCCGATCTTTCCTCATACCATTACTACATTTTGATACTGCAGAAGAATACAAACGCTATCTTGTGCATTGTGTTTATACCTCAAAGGCCCAAATAAGCTTACCCAAACACCCTAACTTTAACGATGAAAGTTATGTTAAGAATGGATAATGATGATTTTGTGTATATACGTTGAAACTGATAAAGTCATTGACCCTGATTAGACACGAGGTCTTAACTAAAGACACAATGATCTTGTTTGACTATCGCTATTGTGGTTATGAACAAGAGACAGTAGTATTGAGTTAATGACTGAGTTATAAATCTAGATACATCATTTTCTGACATTGGAAAAATAGTAAATTGATACTTTTGGGTGTAGCCTGCAAAGGTGCACACATTTGTTTCTAAGTGTTTGTGTTTGGTAATGGTTGGTTTTACGATAACATACGGATATTTTGCAAGTATATGGGTATATATTTTTTTTGTCATTAGAGAAAGCAAGTCTAATACATGTCAATAACTTTACCAATCACCAAGACCTCCAAGACTACACAGTCAGCAACCTTGGATCATATTTTGATGACGGTGAAAAACCCATATAAAGAGCGCTGCTGATGTGGCATGCAAACTCAGTTGGCACCCCATGGAACGGGCAAACCTGGGCCTCACGAAAGTTGAAGTTGGGGGACTCAAGATCAAAACACGTATTTCGATGGTCTATCTTCTGGTTGGTCAACACTGAGTCATGTATAAACTGCACCAATTTGGAATCCTTCAATTTGATTGTAAAAACGTTTAAAGTATAGTGTTTTATGTATGTTGTGCTAATGTTGGACAAAAAATAACGCAATTCATACGGTTTTGAGAAATAAGAGTGTCCAACTGCAACTGAAAGTTTAGTTATCTGATTATAGTTACCAAGCACACTATCTGTAGAGTAGTTATACTGAGAGAATTATACCATCTGTGATTGGAATAAGTAAAGATAAAGGAAACTTATGTTTCATTCACTCATAGTTTTGTGTGGTAAATAAAGAACCCAATATGATATAACTTGAAAACCGAAAAATTACACATTTCAATTACAATCACGCCAACATACAACAATTTAAAGTAGAAAATACTACAGCACAAGCTAGCAGAATTACATAAACCAAACTTAAAGGAGGTAGTGGCCGGTCTATTCTGTAGTGAGGTACACATTAACATGGACAATGGTTTCAACACCATCAGTAGTGTGGTCATTCACCTGAGGCAGACTCTCAATTGTGGCATACCCTTTAGCCTCTTCGTACTTCCCAGTCCCACCGATCACAGCAATGTGTGATATCTCAGAAGCTGTCCTATGGACCCCAAAGAAGCTAATTGAGTCATCCACCTCATGGTCGCTACCATGGAACAATGTAGTGAGTGCAAAGGTGTGGCTGCTTCCGTCCAATGAGCTTGAAAGGTAGAAACCTTGTCCTCGGCCAAGCACACCAGTACCTAGCTCATGTCCTTCAGTTATTTCATTGTCTATAACGGTGATTGACCCGAACATGAGTTGTTGGATTGTTATGCCAGCTGGAAGTTGACCCGCTGCAACGAAGGGTAAGTTGTTTCCTCCATTGACAACATTGTTGTTTCCGGTGTTTTGGAGGACAGTGTTGGAATTTGGGTTGTTTGGGTTGTTACCGTTGAATCCAGCTAAGAATGGGAGGTTATTGTTGTTGACTATGCCGTTAATGTTGTTTAAAGGGATCCCACCGGTGACTGGGAATACTTGGCTATTGGGTGTAGAGAAAGGAACTGCGTTAGCATCTGAACTAGCTACAATTCCAGTTACCACCCTGCTTGTAGCATGAGACCCTCCTAGAACATCATGCATAAAGAAACTTAAAGTTGGGTGCTCTCCACCTGCTACGGCACCACCTGTTGCAGCAACACCTGATCCTGACCCTCCTGTTGCAGCAACACCTGATCCTGACCCTCCTGTTGGTGTAGCGCCTACAGGATTGGCCACTGGTGCCACAACAGCAGGTTCAATGGGACCGACTACCGGTGCAGGTGCCACAGTGGCAGGAATCTGACCACTTGGTAGTGTAGGTGCAGGATCCTCCACAGGGTTGTCAACCTCGTCTACTGGACCATCTGTGTTAGGTTGGTTGGCTGGAAGTGGTCCAACAGGTGTTACATCATCATCAGTGGTATCTATTAGCACACGAGCCGCATTGGAACATTCAAGAGAAATGGCTAGCAAGAAGATGCAAATTGTGAATTTGAGAATGTTGGAAGTGGATAGCTTGATATTAGCCATTTGGATGTTTTTCTTTTTCTTTTGTGGCAAATGGAAGATTTGTGTTTTTTTGATGATGAATGAAGTATGTGCATATGGGCATATATACTAGTGATTTGTGAAGATATGAGATGGAGTTGATGAGATGCATGGAGTTGTTTAGTGTGAGGTGTTTTGGGTAGACAACTACTTTATAAGTACGTTGGTTTTTCTTGAACAACTCTTAAGCTTTTGCTTGTTTAGTTTAATCAAAAAAAAATAAAAAAAAAAGAAACATGGCTTTCTGTTATCAATCATTTATTTATATTCTTATTCTGGTATATAAATACTGTAAAAGCATATTATGCTGCCATTTTATCAAAAAGATATAAATCATATATCTATTATATTTACAATCAAATCACTTGCTTCATTTTTGTCCAAATAATCAGACTATGTGAAAGGTCATTACGGAACAAACGTGCGAAAAACATAACAGATATATAGTTTATTTAATTTATATTAGTAATGTATTAATGTATGTAATTTTAACTGTATGATTATAGTGATTTAAGTTACTTCAGAAAGTTACTGTATGTTATAAATTTCTAGTTAAACAACTTGCATCTTTGACTCTTTACATGTATCTGCATAGTCTGATACAGCGATAATCATGAGTCATGATTACTTGCTGGTATATTCATGAGAAACCTTCTATTAGTTAGTTAATTTGTTTGTTTTTGTTTTTGTTTTGTTTTGTTTTTTGTTTTTTGTTTTTTGTTTTTTTTTGTTTTTTTTGTTTTTTTTTTTAAAAAGAAGGAAATTGAACCGTATTTTCGTGCATAGCACTAAGGCGTCTCCCAATATTTAACACATAGCTTCGCCCCTGTCAAGGTGCAACGTAAACTAGCAAACGAAGTATTGGTCACTTGTCAAGTGCAGATGAAAGAAGGTGAGTCATATTACTTATGCTTGTTGTGAACATGTCTTTTTGAAGTGTCAGTAATAAGTAATTGCAGGTTAGCTATCCCATTTCACCAGTAATACAGTGAACTACGGCTAGTATGATTTTATTATCCATCAATCAACTGATGTATTTATTTACTGGATTAGGCGATATCCAAGTGCGATCTGAACTTATAAAGTGTGAACTATATCATAATTTACCACTGGAGTAAACCATATGAACAATTCATTTGGATCTGCATAAAAAAGAGGCTTTCTGATATCAATCATTTACTTATATTCTTATTCTGGTATATAAATACTGTAAAAGCATATTATGCTGCCATTGTATCTTTATATACTCTCTAGTTACACAAAATGATATAAATCATATGCATACATCTATTATATTTACAATCAAATTACTTGCTTCATTTTTGTCAAAATAATCAGACTATGTGAAAGGTCATTACAGAACAAACGAATGTGAAAAACATAACAGATATATAGTTTCTTTAATTTATATCAGTAATGTATTAATGTATGTAATTTTAACTGGATGATTATAGTGATTTAAGTTACTTCAGAAAGTTACTGTATGTTATAAATTTCTAGTTAAACAACTTGCATCTTTCATCTTTGACTCTTTACATGTATCTGCATAGTCTGATACAGCGATACTCATGAGTATTTGCTGGTATATTCATGAGAAACCTTCTATTAGTTTTTTTTACTCCAACTTTTATGTATTATAAAAGGAAATTGAATGGTACTTTCATGCATAGCACTAAGGCATCTCCCTCAATGTTTAACACGTAGATTCGCCCGTCAAGGTGCAGTGTAAGCTAGCAAACGAAGTATTGGTCACTTGTCAAGTGCAGATGAAAAAAGGTGAGTTATATCACTTATGCATGTTTTTAAAGTAAAAATGTCTTTTTGAAGTGCCAGTAATAAGTATTTGCACGTTAGCTATCCCATTTCACCTGTAACACAGTGAACTACGGCTAGTATGATTTTATTATCCATCAATCGACTGATGTATTTATTTACTGGATTAGGCGATATCCAAGTGCGATCTGAACTTATAAAGTGTGAACTATCATAATAAAGCTCGTTACCACTGGAGTAAACCATATGAACAATTCATTTGGATCTGCAAAACAATGTTGTTCAACATATATTTCCATAATTTAACTAAGTGTCAATTGGCCGGTAATGGCCTAAAGTTACATAATTTGAATTGTAGAAACAATATTCGTTATTCAGTTGTGCGAATAAATAGTCCGCTATGTGCTTAAGTATATATTAATATCTCAACCTAGATATACATCTACCAAAAGAAAAATATTTGATTCTCCATCTTTTACAATCTTCGAACTTAGTTTAACTTCCTTTATCGTTGCATATCCATTTGCACCCGTGTATTTCCCCGTGCCCCCAATGACAGCAACATGAGACTCGGAACTCACACTATGCACTCCAAAAAACCTTAATTCGTCTTTATAATCGTTGTCGAGGAAGCTTGTTGTCATTGCCATCATTTGGTTACTTCCGTTTTCGGAGCTAGCAACATACATTCCTTTTGCTTGTCCAATCAATGTTAAACCATACATCTTTGTTTTCTCTAATAAGTCAACATCAATCACATTTACCATACCGAACTCTAGTTCTTCTTGGAGAATTATCCCGCTTGCAATTCCATCCAAGCCAAACGTTTGGCTTGGAATGGAACTGGGATCAACAGGAATTCCTCCAACCGGTGGAAAAAGGCCTATAGGTTTCGTGAAGGGTATGGGTTGATTGTTAACTTTAGTGGTTGGCGGGGTAATTGGAGCTTGTTTGTACTTGGAGTTAAGTACATTTGGCATGTAAAATGACATTGTTTTGTGATGGTGGTGGCCTCGAGTTGATGGTGATGGTTGCGGCGACGTTGCTAGATCACCAAGGGTTCGTGCGGAATAAGATTGGATGATGGTTGTGTATATAAACAAGAAGAAACAAGCTAGAGAAGTTAGCTTGTATGGGGGTTTGAGCAGCTCCATAGAAGCTAAGAGGCTTTTGTTCACTGTTTTTAGATGCATAAATAGGTGAAATAATCAAAAGAGAATATATTTGCTCAAAAAATCAAAAGAGAATATATGTTATAGTGGTTTTGGTTCAAGTGGAGTGGTTATTGATGTAAGCTAATTAAGGGAATAATGTCAAACTAACCATGCAAACTAGCTTTGATATTTGTTTTGATTACATTATTTCTTTTCAAATTAAATAGATCTAATTAGTTTTGCTTAGCTTAAGTTTTATAGTTTTATAGTCTTATTGATTATATTTGTTTAATTTATAGTTTGATTTCGGTTTTTATTGAATATCAAAAAGTGCTTAATGAGTCGATAGATATTGAATGAATGTCGTTGTTTGTGAACAACGAAACATAGATTAATAAACTACCAAGTGTTTGGATTAATATAATCAAACCTGAATCTAGAACGTGTGATGTCACTATACGAAGAAAAATGATATGATAGATACAATTGACTTGCATTTCCTAATTCTGTGTTTAATTCATTCAAAAATTGACACATAATTTTCGCTTTTCTCCTTGTAAAACATAAAATAACACAAGATTAGTTATGCCAATCTAGCAGGATTTTTCTAACTTGTAGAGGCACATGTTAAAGAGGGTCACACAATTTGGGTGTCATCCTCCGAATGGCCGGTAAGTGGTTGTGAGGCCTGATGCTGAAGGATAATGGAGACTAATCAGTGGCTGCTCGCTATTCAGAGGGTGACAAGTGAGACTCTCTTAACATATGCATGTGAGGCATAAGTTAGAAAAACTGATATTATTATTTTTCTTATATACGTGATGTTTAATTATTATTAGACATTCAACTTAGAAATCCTTTTATATCTTGCAAGGACAACAACAAAACACTCTTGAAATCTTATGACACTAAACTTGAAAAATGATTATTGAATTCGAAGTTGTGTGCTCTCAAACACTTACACTAACCTGAATCATACCAAGACTTTACTCGAATGAATTGCTTGATCTTAATCATGAAAAACACTTTAAGATAATTGGGTTGAACACGAAACCACTCGATACTACATGTGTCTTAAAAGTTTACCAATTAAAAACCACAACACTTACTTTAAAACTAGCCAGAATTTAAAACCAAACAAACTTACTTCATAAGGTGTTGTAAACTTTAGATCTTGCAAAACCCATATGTTGAGCTAATTAATGCCTAATCATACCTGATTAAGATTTGAACATAAATTAGTCTAAGTTAAGAAGACTCGTAAATTCAACGAGCAACATCAGCGAAGTTTAAGTCAAAGACATTGTAAATAAATCAGTAAAAGATCAATTAAATTTAATTGTTTTACCATTTGCCTTTTTTCTTTTCTTTTAGTTTTTACCTCAATTCGTTTTTAGTAGGGGTGGAAACGAGCCAAGTCAAGCTCGAGCCTGCTAGAGCTCGAGCTCGGCTCGCTTATATATATGAAGCTCGAACAAGCTTGAGCTTGTTTCGAGCCTTATATTTTGAACTCGAGCTCGACTCGTGAAAAGTTTTACAAGCTCGAGCTCGGTTCGGGCTCGACTAACTTATATGATGTGTTGAAAGAACAAAGCTAAATGAAGCTTGGCTCGTTAATCACACTAGGCCCGAGCTGGTTTATTTCCTTTAAACTCGTTTGTATATAGTTATACATATATATTTTAAGGGCTCGTTTAGGTTCACGAGTCTTGTCGATTTTTTTATATAAAGCTCGGGCTCGAGCCCGATTATTAAATGAGCCCAAACTTAAGCTCGAGCACATGCTCGAACTCGTTTAAAGTCAGCTAGTTCGAGCATTTTACTTATCTAATTTCGAGATTTTCATGATCGGCTCGGCTCGTTTCCGTTCCTAGATTCTATTTTCTTTTTCTTACAAATTCAGTAAAAAGTAAAACAAACAATAACAAAAATTTATCCACCCTATATAGTCCACACTCCACAAAACCGCCCCCAAAATCTACCTTCACTTAACCAAAACCCCTCTCCCTCCCCCCTTTCATTCAAAGCCCTAATTTCAAAACATTCCATCAAACACCTAATCACCACCATCTCCAAACCCTAAACCCTAAACAACCACCAGTCCACCATGTACCTCTACAACCTAACCCTCCAACAAGCCACCGGCATAGTCACCGCCATCACCGGCACCTTCTCCGGCCAATCCAAATCCCAAGAAATCATCGTGGCACGTGGCAAAACCCTAACCCTCCTCCGCCCCGACGAAAACGGTAAAATCCAAACTATTTTATCTCATGATGTTTTTGGTTCCATTAGATCTTTGTCTCAGTTTAGGTTAACTGGCGGTTCCAAAGACTATATCGTTGTCGGTTCGGACTCCGGTCGCATAGTTATTCTAGAATATAATAAGGAAAAAAATGTTTTTGATAAGGTCCATCAGGAGACTTTTGGCAAGAGTGGTAGCCGTAGGATAGTCCCCGGTCAGTATTTAGCGGTTGACCCGAAGGGTAGGGCGGTTATGATAGGCGCGTGTGAGAAGCAGAAGCTTGTTTATGTTTTGAATAGGGATACGGCTGCTAGGTTGACTATTAGTTCCCCGTTAGAGGCGCATAAGAGTCATACCATTTGTTATTGTATTTGTGGGGTGGATTGTGGGTTTGATAACCCGGTTTTTGCGGCGATTGAGTTGGATTATAGCGAGGCGGATATGGATAGTAGTGGTGTGGCTGCTAATGAGGCGCAGAAGGTTTTGACGTTTTATGAGCTGGATTTGGGGTTGAATCATGTTAGTAGGAAGTGGAGTGAGAGTGTGGATAATGGGGCGAATATGCTTGTGACTGTTCCGGGTGGTGGGGATGGGCCGAGTGGAGTGCTGGTTTGTGCGGAGAATTTCGTGATTTATAAGAATCAAGGGCATCCGGATGTGAGGGCGGTTATTCCGAGACGAGCGGATTTGCCGGCGGAGCGTGGGGTGCTTATTGTTTCGGCGACGATGCATAAGCAGAAGTCGATGTTTTTCTTTTTGTTGCAGACTGAGTATGGGGATGTGTTTAAGGTTACGCTTGATCATGATAATGAACGGGTTACGGAGTTGAAGATTAAGTATTTTGATACGATACCGGTTACGTCTGCCATGTGTGTTATGAAGTTGGGGTTTTTGTTTGCGGCGTCAGAGTTTGGGAATCATGCGTTGTATCAGTTTCAGGCGATTGGAGCTGATCCTGATGTGGAGTCGTCGTCTGCTACGTTGATGGAAACTGAAGAAGGGTTCCAGCCGGTGTTTTTTAAGCCGAGAGGGTTGAAGAATCTCGTGAGGATTGACCAAGTGGAGAGTTTGATGCCCATACTTGATATGAAAGTGGTCAATCTGTTCGAAGAAGAAACACCTCAGATATTTACACTTTGTGGCCGTGGCCCTCGTTCTTCTCTTAGGATTCTGAGACCGGGACTTGCTATCAGTGAAATGGCAGTTTCACAGCTTCCTGGTGTTCCGAGCGCGGTATGGACTGTTAAAAAGAATGTTAATGATGAATTTGATGCTTATATTGTTGTTTCATTTGCAAATGCTACTCTTGTACTTTCTATTGGTGAGACTGTTGAAGAAGTTAGCGACAGTGGATTTCTCGACACTACACCATCACTTGCTGTTTCGTTAATTGGTGATGATTCTCTTATGCAAGTGCATCCTAGCGGAATTAGGCACATTAGGGAGGATGGTCGTATTAATGAGTGGAGAACTCCGGGGAAAAGAACTATTGTTAAGGTCGGATCGAATAGGCTTCAAGTGGTTATTGCATTGAGTGGTGGGGAGATCATATATTTTGAGGTCGATATGACTGGACAGTTGATGGAAGTTGAAAAGAACGAAATGTCGGGTGATGTGGCGTGTTTGGATATAGCTCCTGTACCTGAAGGAAGGCAGAGATCTCGTTTCTTAGCTGTTGGATCGTATGATAATACCATCCGTATACTGTCGTTGGACCCTGATGACTGTATGCAGGTTTTGAGTGTACAAAGCGTTACCGCGGCTCCTGAGTCACTTCTATTTCTTGAGGTTCAGGCTTCTGTTGGTGGAGAGGACGGGGCAGACCACCCAGCTAGCCTCTTTCTGAATGCTGGCCTTCAAAATGGGGTTCTTTTTAGGACCGTTGTGGATATGGTTACTGGTCAGCTTTCAGATGCACGGTCTCGGTTCCTAGGACTTAGAGCTCCTAAACTGTTTTCTATATTGGTGAGGGGACGACGAGCTATGCTTTGCTTGTCAAGTAGGCCATGGCTTGGTTACGTTCACCAAGGTCATTTTCTTCTGACACCGCTTTCTTACGAAACTCTCGAATACGCAGCTTCGTTTTCATCTGATCAGTGTGCTGAAGGTGTGGTTGCTGTTGCCGGGGATGCTTTAAGAGTGTTTACAATTGAAAGATTAGGGGAAACATTTAATGAAACAGCTATACCGTTGAGGTACACTCCAAGGAAGTTTGTGTTTCATCCTAAAAAGAAACTTCTGGTAACAATCGAGAGTGATCAGGGTGCGTTTCCAGCTGAACTGCGTGAAAGTGCAAAGAAAGAGTGTTTTGAAGCTGCTGGTCAAGGTGAAAATGGTAAAATGGAGATCGAGAATGGTGGTGATGATGAAGATAAAGAGGACCCACTTTCTGATGAGCAGTATGGTTACCCTAAAGCAGAGGCTGATAAGTGGGTGTCTTGCATTAGAGTTCTAGACCCGAGATCAGCCGAGACTACGTGTCTTTTGGAGCTTCAAGATAACGAGGCGGCTTTCAGTATATGTACTGTGAATTTTCATGATAAGGAGTATGGAACACTTTTAGCTGTGGGTACAGCAAAGGGTCTTCAGTTTTGGCCGAAACGATCCTTGATTGCTGGATATATTCATATTTATCGGTTTGTGAAAGATGGAAGATCGCTAGAACTTCTTCACAAAACCCAAGTTGATGGTGTTCCTCTTGCTTTATGCCAGTTTCAGGGAAGATTGCTTGCGGGGATTGGCTCAATTCTTAGGCTTTATGATTTGGGGAAAAAAAGGTTGCTTAGAAAGTGTGAGAATAAGTTGTTCCCGAATACAATCAATTCCATTCATACCTACCGTGACCGGATTTATGTAGGAGACATTCAAGAGGTTAGTCTATTCTTGTATTCATTTCTTTATTCTAGTATGGGTTGAGACGTGCCTGACTGGGTTGATCTGCACACACTCTTTTGATTACTTGATAATGCTTAAATTTTGATTACAAAAATAAATGTTTTACTGTAATAGTTATATTTTGAATAACCACTTGGGATCTTTGCATCAAAAGTAGAATATGGGATCCTTTTTTGCCCATGTGGCCCGTTTACTTTGCTACAATAACGTTAGCAAACTTGTTTGATGTAAAACACAACCCACATCGACCCATTCGTAATTAAATGGGTCGAATCTGTAATCTTCTATTTGTTTAACCATTTTCTTTATTGTGAAACTTCTGTTCTGACTATCATGTTTAATCTCTTTTCCTTTTACAGTCGTTTCACTATTGCAAGTACAGACGCGATGAAAATCAGCTATATGTATTTGCCGATGATTCTGTTCCAAGGTGGCTAACAGCAGCATACCATGTTGACTTCGACACTATGGCGGGTGCGGATAAGTTTGGAAACATTTATTTTGTGCGGTTGCCACAAGATGTGTCGGATGAAATTGAAGAAGATCCAACTGGCGGGAAGATCAAATGGGAGCAGGGGAAACTTAATGGAGCACCGAATAAGGTTGAGGAAATTGTGCAATTCCATGTTGGAGATGTGGTCACGTGCATGCAGAAAGCATCTCTAATTCCTGGTGGCGTTGAGTGTGTGATGTATGGGACTGTAATGGGTAGTTTAGGGGCATTGCTGGCATTTAGCTCTCGTGATGACGTGGACTTCTTTTCCCACTTAGAGATGCATATGAGGCAGGAGTATCCACCGTTGTGCGGAAGAGACCACATGGCTTATAGGTCTTCCTATTTCCCTGTTAAGGTAATTCTCATAACTCTTGATCTTTCTATCTGACTTTGTTTCTAATTTATAAAACCAAACATATTTCATGAATGCAACAAGCTTTAAAGTCTTGATACCGCTGCATCTAATTAGAGGTGGCAAGATGGGTTGGCAGGTGGGCTTGGTAAGTGGTCAAAACAGGTTCAGGTTGAAACACGTAATTTTTGGTATAGGTTTAAACAGGCCGTGTCGATCTGGATTGGGTTGACCAGCAATTTTTGTCCATTATATAATGTTTTCATGAATAAATAATGCGCTGATTGTTGTTACGAAAAGCAATAATAACTTTAAAAAGAGTGCTTGGGTGATTCTCAACCCGTTTCCCCTTTAACGGGTTTGAGATTAACACAAACCCAGTTTGATTCATTCATTTTCAATGGGTCGAATTTGCCACCTGAACTAAAGGGGGATTATATATAGAAATGGTCTGGCCACTGCAATTTTGAGTGAATGTTTTTACCGTTCAAGATCTCAATATTGTTTGGATATGTTACTATTTTCATATGCATTTTATATATGGGTATATATATATAGGAAATTATGTGTTGTCAGATGCTATTAATGGCAAGTGCATACTTAAAATAGTCTTCAAAGACTACCTCTATTCTTTTGGATTATTTGGTCCAGAGAGCCAATGACTATTATCTGTCCGGGTGGGCCTTTAACTGTTAAAGTTGTCATATTCATATCTATGACTCACATCAACTTATGTGATTTCACTGCCAACATTTCTATGCTTATTTGACAAAGTTGATATATCCATCCAACTGGTTTTGCTTATCATGGTGGATTGCTTGGAATGCTTGTTAATCTAATGTGTATTCTTTAAGTTCTTTTTCCTCTTTCATGTCGAGGCTACAGCGTTCACCAAGTAAATTTATTTTAAAGCCATGAATTACATGCCCCTGTGATTATAAAGATGCTAAATTATACTGTAACAGATTAGCTATGGTACACATACTATATTTTCTGTGATGCTTTCTGGTTTAATAAGTTTTGTGAGTCCGTATAGTACAATTCTGGCTTCAATGGTTGTCTGTTTCTTCTTTTTTTCATTTCTTTGAGTGAAGTGCTCTTTTTCTTTATTATTCAAGTTTGCTATGGTGTTTGTTTTTTTACAAGTGGAAAGTATCTCCAACATTTTGTTGGCTGTAGCAAGAATATTTAAGTATGCATTTATCATTAGTATGATTTGACAACACATAGTTTGGGTTTAACCATCACTTTTGCTTTTAAAGTTCTCTTAAACTTTATATGTGATACTACTTGAGTAATAATAAAATTCTGGATTGTTGATGCAGGATGTTATTGATGGGGATCTATGTGAACAATACCCTACATTGCCTCTAGATGTGCAGCGGAAAATCGCAGATGAGCTGGATAGATCTCCTGCAGAAATTCTGAAGAAATTGGAAGACGTTAGAAACAAGATTGTTTAAAGGTGCACACTTGACATTAATATACTATCTTTTATAGACGATCTTATTACAGCATATTATTTGATTCTGATTATTCAATATAACCTAATATCTTTCAAAACGCAAATTCAAACACTTCATAATTATGGACAATATGTGTAGAGACTATTACTGAACCTTTTCAATTTATGCAGATCATGTTCTGACGCAAGGCTTCATTGGGTGCAAGCCAAAGGTATATCAAACTACACAAGGAAAAAAATTTCGATACTTCCAAGCGGCTGAGATCATAGAGGTTAAACTGTACTAGACATTTGTTCTACTTTAGCAGGTTTTCTATCCTTTAGATGCTTTGTTGTAATTATGCAGATTTTATCGTATGGAATTTACTCAAGATTGTGTGTGAATCACTCTCGACTTATGTGGTAAGAGGGTGTCATGAGAGTTTTTTGTAGAGCTGACTTTCTAGTTCTGTTTTTCTTGGTAGTTAAATTGTTATGAACCAATGTTAGAGCTTTCAGAAGATTTGACAGTTCCATCATTTATGTATGATCATTGTCCTATATTATGTCATAAGGTAATTGTTTACTTACCTTTGGAATGGTCGTATACTACATGCAATTATTGCTATAATGACATGCATCTTTTACAGGTAATAAATTTTGGACCATCACACGAGTCATCGACCCACTTTTTTTCTTTTCTCATTGTGGTTTTGGCAAGTTTGTTGATCAAATGGGCAAAATGATTGTTAGGAGCAATTTCTCGGGAAGATATATCATTTCTCTTATTTGTTTCTCACATGGTTTAAATTTGCCTCCCAAGTGAAATCTTGATTCTTATGATATGAAGTCAATTTAAAACGTTACTACTTCTCAGATAAACATTTTTTTAATTACTTTTTTGATAGTTTGGGTTAAAAGTATATTTACGTGTGCTTTATTGTGGGGAACAACATAGACAATCATTCCTTCAATCCTAAACAACACATTATTTTTGTATGACCCATTTGAGTACAAGCGAGTGAGCGACTATAAGCTTTTTTTATCATCTTATGTCATGTAACCAAGTAGAAAACTCAAAATTAAGCACGCTCAACATCTATTGAGCCACTTCATTTTCTATAAGTTATAACTACTAGGAGTACGCAAAACTTTAGTCAAAACTATAAAGCCAAAGCCGCCACTGGTATACAAGATATTAGATGAAGCAAAAAACAACTTCTGCAGAAGTCTTGATTAACTTTTTTACTTAAAGCACTAGCTCAAGGTTCGATTTCACTTGGGGTAAATTGGGTAATGGTATCAAATCGAGTACCATACGATTTGGGACATCAAAGGGCTTGTAGCATACTGATACCATGTGATAGATGTGAGATGCTCCTCAACTAGGCGGGATGTGCGTTCAAGTTTAGTCAATGACAAGTGCGATGTACATGTATTGCTAAAGTAGGATGGTAATATTAAAAAAAAAAAAAAAAAAAAAAAAAAAAAAAAAAAAAAAAAAATTTTTTTTTTAAAANGAGTGTTGAGTTGACCCGTGAGGCTTGATTTAAACGAGTCAAGCTCGAGCTCGAGTATACTTGATTCAAACAAGTTGAGCTTGTTGTCACAAAGTCATTCCTTCGACCCCGTGTGACGTCCTTAACATTTGAGATAATAGAGGTTCACTAGTTTCGTCCTGCCCTAGACTCATCAGGGGATTGACTCCAACTCCCTACCAGTGTAGTGTCATATCGAGTGCTCTACTCGTGCCATGTACGACACCTTTACATTTGAGATACTTCAACAAGACCAACAGGATAAACCAGGAACCCACGTATTAAGCAACGCTTCCAAACAAAAGCCGACCCTTCAAAATTTGGCTCGTGACATTGTGCTTCAAAATACTCAACAGTCAACAACGAGGCTTGTGTTTAAATTGTATATGAACTAATTTTAGTCAAGCTTGAAATGTTAGCTCAAGCCTTACATCGATTATCCGCTACTCACTTAACAGTTGACACATCCTAAAAACAAAAGTTAAATTTGGGCTAAAATGGGCCAATAAGTTAAAAAGTAGGCCAGGCCCAAATATTGGTCTTTTGTATACAAATAAAATCCCTTTGTCATCTTTTATCAAATTTAGGGTTTGAGAAATACAGCCGCACAGCAGCAGCAGCAGCAGCGTCTACAACTTCAACATTTTCTCAATGGGTAATAACTAATAAATCAATTTATTTTCATTTTTATAAAAAGATTTGTGTTACAGGTTGATAAATGATTTGATTTTTTATAAAAATTTGTGCAGCAAGGATTAAGGTGCATGAGTTGAGGGAGAAGACAAAGACTGATTTGTTCAGTCAGTTGAAGGAATTGAAAGCTGAACTTGCTCTTCTTCGTGTTGCTAAAGTCACTGGTGGTGCTCCCAACAAGCTCTCCAAAATGTATTACTTCTTCTTTTATACAAACAAACACTCTTTATGTTTATTCTTTCTATTCATGTTCTATGTATGTATGTATTGTTTTTATAGGGCTATTATATGGTAGTTGAAAAATGTTTAGTTTTATGTAAGGTGTATGGTCATTTAGAAATAGGGAAAAAACTACTAGTGTTTTTGGGTTAATTTTTATTTTCTTAGCTGAAATAATGTGAATTATAAATATAATTAATCATTTAAAAGTCATTTCGGCTAAAATTAGGACCGATAACCTCTTTCTAAAATCAAAGTACCTTAAATTGCACAAAAATTAGCTTTCGTACTTTAAATTAAAGGAAAAGAATTAAGTACCTAAATTTTAAGTTGGTGTAAAGTATGGTGTATATTTTTGTGCGTTTTGCTGCTTTTTAGTATATCAATCTTAATATTAGTAGTATAGTTTACACACTCTTATTGTAGTAGTTTGTATAGCTCAACTAGATTAATGATAAACAGATGTAAGGGGTGTTGTTTAAGCTTATATATGGGCTTATGAGTAGGGGTGTTATGTTAAGCTCAAGCTCGAGTCGGGCTTTTAGTGAGCCAAGCTTGAGTGCCCATGAGCAGCTCGGCTTATTTACGTACTTATGAGCTTTTACTATATTGGCGTAATTTATAAGACCATATTTCCTGGCTTATGAGCTCATTATGATTTAAAGATGAAAAATAACTTCACAAAGTAAGCCAAAAATAAAAAGTATAAGCCAGATTAGCTCATAAGCTTAAATAAACACCTCTGTATTCTTTATTTTATATGTCATAATATGTGTAGTGTAGAGAGAGACACCTCTCAAAAGCGTCATGTTTTCATCTAGGCATTATAGGCACTTGGTCAGCATATTGCTTTTTAGGTCTCGTAGAATCATCTTTTATTGGACAATGATGTTTGGCGCATGTTTAATCTATTATAGGTGATTGACTTGAATGTAACATTTCTAGCAGTGGTGTAGCGTTTATTTCTTAGTTATATAAGAATCTAGCGGTAACGTACTAACGTTATACTTGATTGAAGTTTACTTGTCGTACTTTTATCAGTGTAGTAAAAATTCATACCTAGACTTAAAAGCAACTTTTTTACGTTATCGCGTTTTCATGTTGTGATGTTACAGTGGATATAGAATGTTGATATGTGGCTGGTTACACTGAGTAACTCATCTCTAGTTACCATATTACTGGTCTTTGTTTCAGTGAATTTTTTTTGTTCTTAATTGATTTGTCTTAAATGGTTGCAGCAAAGTTGTGAGGACATCTATTGCACAAGTGTTGACTGTCATTTCACAGACACAAAAGGCAAAGCTCAGGGAAGCTTACAAGAACAAGAAGTACTTGCCTCTTGATTTGCGTCCCAAGAAAACCAGAGCCATCCGTAGGCGTTTGACCAAGCATCAGGTATTGCTCAGTGGTTTATTTTACTCTTTGAACTATCCTATCTAGTGCTTATATTATTGTAATTATGATAGTCTTTTCATTTCTTGTGTCTTCTTTTTTAATCGCTGATTTCCTGTTGATGTAGGTTTCCTTGAAGACTGAACGTGAGAAGAAGAAAGAGAAGTACTTTCCATTGAGGAAGTATGCTATCAAGGCTTAGGGTAGATAAAGTATTCATGCTCATGTCACTTGAATTTTGAACTATGTTTTATCTACATTATATTAATGTTTTTGGACTAAGTTGAGTTTGTAGCTTGATCTTATATGGAATCATATCACTTTTGTTTTACTTCTTTTGTCTAAGAGCTCTACTCTAATTGTTGTTGCAACTTGTTACTTTGCTGATTTGCATATGGAGGGTTTTTTAACATGTAAAACCATCCCCTCACAGCTCATTTTTTTTAGCTTCATAGTCTTCGGGGATGAGTTTTTGGAACAATTTGTTCCTATGGGGCTGGTTGAAATTATTGGTTTGGCTAGTAAACTTTTATAAATTACTAGTCCTGATCAACAATGGTTGAAAATGAATTATGCTGGCTAATAGCTTTTTACATGGTTGAAAACGAGTAGTGTTTGAGACCAGGTAGAAATGGTGACCAAGGGTGACCAAATGACTGTCTCCTCAAATGCATGACTAAATACATGTAATAAGGTGACGACGGTTATCACAAAAAAACATTCCCAATGAAAACAATATAAAGCCGACCGAACCAACCGACCTAACACTTGACCCTCAATTACGACTAGCCTGACTGCCTGAAGGGTATAATAGTCTTTTCAACGTTCCGCTAACTCTCATATTTACGGTGTGTTTGGTTTGTAAAGGGGTTAGCATCGGATTTGGATTTGGTAATGATTTGAAAGAAAAGTAGAATAGATAAAATAAAGAGTAAACTCAAAAATACATCCCTGTTGTTTACCCAATTTCACACCATACATCCTTCGCCGGTAAGTTGAGACATATACAAGTATACATTTCTCCGTTAATAAACGTTAACCACCATACATCCATGAGGACGAACGGTGCAATTCTTTTCGAGAGATGTATATGTCTCAATTTATTGGCGAGTGATGTATGGTGTGAAAATAGATAAACTACAAGGATGTATTTTGGAGTTTACTCAAAACGAAAACCCTCGAACCAAACGAGTGAAAACATGTGCGAAACCCATTCTTTGAATCTCGAGGCCCATAACTAACGGACCCTTAATATTTTCAAATTAATGAAAAAAACAGATGGTGACATTGTCGGGGTAAAGACAATTAACTGGTACAATTAGAAAACATTTTTTTTTTTTTTTTTTTTTTTTTTTTTAAGAAAAGAAAAATGATTTTGTGGGGGCAAAGACAATTAAATACTACAATTAGAAGAAATTTAAACGTTTTCATATTAATAAAAAAACAGTATTTGATGACATTGCGGGGTAAAAAATCAATTAAATAGTACAATTAGAAAATAATGAGCAGCACATGGCGTGTTTAAAAATGTTACTCGATATGATTGTGCTGCAATGGGTTTAAAAATTTCTAATCTATATAAAGTATAAAATAACGTTCGTTTTTCCAAGTGTCTCTCGCAACTATCGATTCGATCACTATCTACGTACACCTTCCATTGTCTCCCAAAATCAAACTCAGTTCGAACCCATGTCGACGTACTTTCTTCCCGGCAAGAACACATGCTACAACCCAACCGCAACAAATTATGACAACAATGTTCAAACCGAAGAACAAGAAGCTTACAACGACCTCCAGAAACAACTCGACCACCTTTACAAAACTCTCCCAAAAGACAAAGGATGGAAAAGCGAATATATCTTTCTTTACAAGAACTTTTGGCTTAGCCGTGATGTGATCAAAGGCCTGTTATTGATCCAAACCTACTTCAAACCTGAACCCACTGACATCTTCTTGGCTACATTCATGAAAAGTGGCACCACTTGGCTCAAGGCCCTCATGTTTGCAATCTCTAACCGTCATCGTTATGAGTTTTCCAACCACCCTCTACAAAACACCGGACCCCAAAGTGCTTTCCCCTTCCTTGACACGCATATTTACCTCGACCACACTATAACAAAATTTGATCACCTCCCTAAACCTCGACTTTTCGCTACACATCATCCTCATGAGTTATTACCAACATCTATGACATCGCCAATGTCCCCATGCAAGTTTGTTTACGTGTGTAGGGATCCAAAAGACGTGTTGATTTCAAAATGGGATTTCATGAATAAAATTCGGTCAAAAGATTTAGTACCCATTTCATTTAATGAAGCGTACGAGTCGTTTTGCAAAGGTGTTTCTGAGTATGGTCCATTTTGGGACCATGTGTTAGGCTATTGGAAAGCAAGCAAAGAGTCACCTGATAAAATCTTGTTTTTGAAGTATGAAGATATGAAGAAGGAGCCAGTTGTGGAAGTCAGGAAACTTGCGGCATTTATGGGGATGGCGTTTACCACGGAAGAGGAGGAAAAAGGGGTGGTGCAAGAGATTGTGAAGCTTTGTAGCTTTGAGACTTTAAGTAGTTTGGAAGTAAATAAGAGTGGCAGACAGAGGTTTATAGCGAAAGAGACTATTGAGAACCAGAATTTCTTCCGAAAAGGGGTGGTCGGAGACTGGGAAAACTATTTGACAGAGGAGATGAAAGACCGGATTGATTCCATCACCAGTGATAAGTTGAAGGGTTCAGGATTGACACTAGGTCTCACCAAATAATGATAAGTAATATTTTAGGTTTTTATTATGGATATTGACATATTGTTTGTGACGAATAAAATACCTGTATTAGGTCTCCCCAACTCTTGCTATTTTTCGGTTAATAAGATACATGTATTAGGTTTGTATGTTGCAATCAACTCATTTACTCATTTGGTTGTTGGAATAGTATTCTAATGATTTGCAGATGCCAATTAGTGATCTTGTGGCATATAAATGCATGCCTCAGGCGTTCATATCTACTAGCAGGGTACCCGCGCGTTGCGGCTGCGGGTACCCTGAAACTAAAATTTTTGGCCTGCAATGTTTTACGATTATACTTAAAGTTTTGGCGAGCGATTTTTTTTGTTTATATATACGTTTTTTGTGATTATAACATTAGAGATGATGAGAACTTTAGACTGAATAATTTTATGAAATATCAAGCTATTTCGTATAAAATAACAAGGCGTACGCACGATGTTATGTTAGAGTCGGTACTCGTTAATATTATGGTGGTAGAAAGTCAAACTGATAGTGTCTTGTGATCGAACTTAAGTAGGAGACAACGTGAAATTTTTTTATTACAATTAATAGAGTATTAAAATACACATTTACACCCTTTAATAACTATAAGGGTTTTGCTAACCTTTGCCCACTGGGCAAGGATTAATCTAATTATAAAAGGAATTTTATGATTCATTTAAGTGAAAATCATGTTAATCATGTTTAAATATAGTAATTTACAAGTTCATTTAATGTATTTTTTGGTTAATTAAGAAAGTTTGTATTCATTAATTGCATTGGTTAGCAAAATCCTAACTATAAATATGAAATTTTATTTAAAATATACTAGACGAGTACCCGTGCATAGCAACGGGATTTTATAGCGACACATAGTTTATTGATAAAAAAAGTTTATAGGTTATAAACGAAAAACAATAAAAGTTTGAAGATTTGGAAATTTAACATAATGTTTTGAAACCTGGTTCAACCCGGGTGGTTCAACCGGTTGAACCGTTCCAAGCAAAAAATGGATCGATTTAAACCGGGTCAACTTGCTAGGTTGGGTCGAAAACGGTTCAAATTAAACTGGTTCAACCCGTCCGGGTTTGAAGTGTCCCGGGTCAACCCGGTTTTTGTTTTAATTGATTGTATTTAATTTGATAGATATGTTTTTAATTGGCTGTACAATGTGAATAAATTATTGTACTTTTAAGTAATGGATAATGTTTTGAAACCCGGTTCGACCCGGGTGGTTCAACCGGTTGAACCGTTCCGGTTGAAAAATAGGTCGATTTAAATCGGGTCAACTTTCTAGGTTGGGTCGAAAATGGGTCAAATTAAACCGGCTCAACCCGTCGGGTTTGAAGCGTCCCGGGTCAACCCGGTTTGTGTTTTAATTGGTTGTATTTAATTTGGTTGTACAATGTGAATAAATCATTGTACTTTTAAGTAATGGGGTGTTTTAATAAGAGTATTAATTACATTTCACTTTTCTCTCTCATTTGACTATTGTTGAAAATTCAACATTTCACTTTTACCATTTTTCCATTATAGATAGTATAGATATGTAGTATAGATTTGCACCACAAGTACGACCGACATCTATTTATTTAAACGAGAATGCCATGTCGTCCAGCGGATTTTAAAACTTGTATTATTAACGGCTTATGTGTTTTTCTTGTTTGATCTTCTTTGAATTGATGCATATACATACCAGTACTTTCATTAATCTATATTTACATCGTCCACTTTTATCATATAGCCATAGAGCATACATTGCTCTACATGTGTGTGTTTTTTCCAATTTCAGTTACTTTCTGCAAGAATTCAAAATTGAAACTCAAAACTCAATGGAAAATATAATAAACTTAAAGAGCTTTAAATTCAATATAGTAGTACATTTTACTCCCAAATTCTCTCGTAAAAGTTGCCGCAAGAATTAGTGTAATTTGTGGTATGTGTGTTTTCAAATTACAGATGTTGAAATCTTTCAAAAAAAATTTTTGGTAAAAAGAAATCTTCAAAACTTAAAAATTGCATAACCTCAAATTTTTAATTTTGTGTTTTCAAAATCTATTAAAACCATCGTCATTTTCATGAGATCTGGATGAATATACGCTTTCCCGTGTGTTTCTCTTGCTTCCCTCTAGTCCTCTACAACTCAAATTGTTGATTTCCTTGTTTCAATATCAAAGAAAGTCCCAAAAACCAATACTTTCAATAACAAAAAATGTGAGAACACTTGAGAGAAATAAAAAATATAAAAAATTCACATTTCTTATAAACTTTTCTATTTGGCTTGTTTCATGTAGCGCCCTCCGCCAACATACAACTCAAACTTATATTCATTTTATCAACATAAGCCAAAAGATAGAATTCAAAAAAGAGATCGAAAATCAGATCTCAAAATAAAGATCTGAGCATATCCTGAAAGTCAAAACCACCAGATATTGTAAACCACTAAAGATCATAGAAAAGTTAATAAGATATTAGTAGTAGTAGATATCTAACTCAACAAACACAAACCAATCAAAGTAAAAACATCACCAAAACCTTAACGGGATCTCAAACCACAAAAGAACAAACACCGAAACAACCAAACCTGAAAACTACACATGTATCCGAGCATATACAGTTAGATCTAGCAAGTACAACTAAAACAACCAAAGCTCGAAAATACCAATAAAGTGACATCAGAACCAATAAAACCACACCGAAACCACCAAAGCTCGAAACACCACATGTTAAATCAAGATTCGGTGGTGTCAGCGGCGGAATCAATTGATGTTGGCAGCGGTTCCGGTGGCTATGGCGGCGGAAGAATCTGCTTCGAGCCTTCTGGCGGTTGTGGGCGTGACCTATTTTGTGAGTGAGCGAGCTGTTGGGTGAGTGAAATTTTTGAAAATGAGAAAAAGAAGAGAATGAAAACTGAAAACCAGAGAGTGTTACTTGTTGTGTGTGACTTTTGGGTTGGTTATATATGACTTTTGAGGAGGGCTGTTACATTGTGATAAATGGGCCGTTACAAATGGGTTGTGTACGTTTATAAAAAAAGATTGTAAGCAATGAAAGCTATATTTGTAACCACCTAGAATTTTAAAGACACTTTAATTTCTAGTCATTTAATTATATGTATTTATTTTATAGCAAAAGTAGGACAAATCTTTCCTTAATAAGCAAGTTATATTGGCTGAATTTTAAGCCTTTCCATTCAAGGAAATGTCCTAAATGCTTTATATATTAGTAAAGAAAGATTGGTGCAGGTGTAATCGATATATGTTGTCTAAAAGAAAAATATGTTCTAGTCACTACTTACAAGATCTAACAATGTGGCATCAGCGAACTCAATTTAAGGAAGAGCTTGAACTCTAAAGTATCTCTGAATTTTGATTTCTCGAGTTCAAGAACACCCTGCAATAACATGACATAATTAGCAACTAGAAAAGGCCTGCTAGCTTTAATCTAACATTTGGTGTTGAGCAATAACCTTAATGATCATTATTGCTGCATCTTTGTGCAAAACAGGGCCGTCCCATTGATTTGGGTGGTCCGGTGCAAAACTACGAATGTAGCCCCGTAAATCACCAAAAGCTTAACATTATGGAAAAAAAAAATGAGGCCCCGTAAATCTACCTCTTTTATTCTTTTGAATATGTATGGTGGGCCTTTATTAGATCAAGTTTGATACTATTTAAAAACGCTAGTAAAAATTCAAAACAAAATATACTTAACACATGTATAAAACTATAAACACTAATGGACATATACTAAATTGGAGCCTGATATGTGTCGTTTTACACATATCTTTTCTTCCGTTTTACGAGTCAAAACAACGAAAAACACTTCAAAATGGTCAAATAACATCACAAATATCCTTGGAGTGTGTTTTTACGTGTTTCAGGCACAAAGGATTGAAAACAGACGAAAAACGAGTAAAATATAAAGAATTTTCAAAATCAGTCCCTAAACTTTCATGAATTGTCAAAATTGGTCCCTGGAAAGCTTTTATGATTAAAAAGTCAACAAAAGTCCTCCAACAATCCTAAAATGACAAGTTTGATCTTTGGATTGCATTTTCAGAAGATTACAAGTTTAGTCCCTCAAGTTTGCAAAGTTGTCAATAATGGCCCCTCGGGAATTTTAAATTGAAGAAAAACGATCAAAAGAACCTCGGGAAATCAAGACTTGGCAAAAATGATCCTTGTAATGAGTTTGGAAGATTGTCAGATTCAGTCCTTGGGTTTTCAGCAAATTGCATTTTTGGTCCTTGTGGTTACATAAGCTTAATACAAATGGACCCTTTGTATAAACCTATAATCAAAAGCCCTTTAACCCAGCCCACTAACTTTCCCAACCCACCAAAACAAACCCAAAACCCACGATGTATAACTCCTACCCAGGACTGAATATTGTCCCCTCTTCCCCATTCCCTGCCATATCACCATCACACTACAACTCCCCATGATTGTACCTGCTCCAACAATATTGTCCCCTTCTCCTTTCTCCAACACCCTACCAGCCACCCTATACCACTTCTCAATTGCCAACCCATGTGCTTATATACTTTTTCACCTCCACGCTGGCAATCCACAACCAAGTTTTGGCGCCAAAACTGAATCAAGGGGTACGATTATTCATTCTTTAATTGGACGATTGGGATGTGTTCACAAAAGGAGGAGGATCATGTTTGGACCATTTTTTCTCTCACTGAAGAAACACAAGAAGGGAGGAAGCCTTTATTTTTCAAAAAGTAGTATAAATAGAAGCTTTGTAGCCATTAATTGGCAGTAGGTAGTTAGGAGGAGTTTTAGTTTAATTTAAGTCTTTGAATTTGTTTTAGTTTCAGTTTTTAAAAGCTTATCTGTAATTTCCTTGTACTCAGTTTTTTAGATTAATGCAAGTTTGAGTTCTTCTAAAACAAAGTGCTTTTAGCTTATTACTTATTTTTAGTGCTTATCTATGGTCTATTATTGCTTATCTAGTTTATATATAGCTTAAGTTTACTTAGTCCTTCAAAATCTTACCTAAAATCTTGCATTTGCTTTTAAAAAATCCAAGAACACCCCTGTAAAGGGGTGTTTGGCATAACAAATATTTTAGTCCAAGGTTTAGTTTTTACCAAGTTTTTAGCTTCACTCAGCTTCACCTAAGTATTTTAGGAAGATTTCAATTAAAAGTTTTCATCATCTAACAGGTTTAAAGTAGTTTAGTCTAGATTTCCATTTTTTTTTTAAGTTAACTGTTTTTATAAGTAGTTTAGGTTAGATATTGCTATTAGGCTTTGTAGTTGTTGACATTGCTTCTAATTGATACCTAGTAAGATAGTAGTCACATCTAACATCTGGTCTTTGACTTTATGGGTCAAAAAAACCCACTTTTGTACCCATTTTAACCCAGTTTTGCTGTCAAAAAATCACCACACAGCAGCAAAGTTTTTTATTTTTCATTTCTTTGTTATAAGTCCGTTTGCTCTAAAATTTGGTATACAACTTATCCAGTGGCTTGTTTAGTTATTGGTATTTTTAGTTTATTTTTAATAATTTTTCTCAGCCCTGTGCATTAGCTCGAAGTAGCCTCACAGGTTTTGAAAAAAAAAATGTTTTCAAACGCCCAGGAGGTGCTACAGATCGAACCTGTGACGCTCCCTTTCATAACAGACACCAAACAACACCCTCTCCACCACTGAGCCACTACTGTGATTGTTGTTTATGTTTGCTTTATTATTATCCTCTAAAGATGAGTTAACCTGTTTAGCTTATTTTAATTTTCAGGGCTTCCGAGTTGCTTATTACTGCTTAATTTGAAACAGTACCCCCAACTTTTTTATATTTTTCTTAAAATTAGTTTTTGGTAGTAAATTATTACAAAAGTTCAGATTTTTTTAGATTAATTTTAGTATTTATTAACATTAATTAGAATTAATTAGTTTTTTAATTATAACATTAGAGTTTTATCGAAAAATCAATTTCTTTTTTTTCCCCAAAATTTCTTTTTATCATTAGGTTCATTAAAAATTATTTTTAGCCCGTAGGAATCAACGTAGCTTTTTTCAGCGTTTTAAGTTGTACACTCGCGTTATTTTTAATAACTTTTTACGTTTTTTAAGTTTAGCTAGATAAATTTTAGGATTCCCGATACCTAACCATGTTTCTCCGTAGTCCATTTAGGTATTTTTTTAGGATTCTCCTAGTTTGCCTTTTGTTCCTTTAGGCTTTATTTTATTTTCATCCCTCCGTTTCGTTAATTTTTAGCATGTTTCGTTAATTAAAATGTACCATCAAATCCAAACAAATCTTTCCAACCCAAACATACAAGTCTTTAATCTCCGATCTTTCACGAAG
>LBNU01034788.1:0-28952 GCA_014162995.1 Artemisia annua
ATTTAAACAATATAAAACAAGTTCATGTTTAAATAGATATGCAACGTCTAATTATATAAGACTTAGAAACTAAAGTGATGTTTTATTACAAGCTACAGTTTGTACCTTGTCATTAACAAAACTTAGCAAAGATCGTTAAAATATAAATAACGTTTTTTAGGCGATATTTGTATTAACATCAACCTCTAAAATGAATGTCTCCACCCTTTGGCATGGAAGACTTGGCCATGTACACTATAAAAGAATGCAAGATATGTCTAAAGATGGGTTAATCCCAGCATTTGACATGGACACTGAAAAGTGTAAAACTTGCATGCTGACCAAGATAACTAAGAAACCTTTTCAAGGTGTAAAACGTGTGACTGAGCTCTTGGAGCTTATACACAGTGACCTGTGTGATTTGCATGCCACTCCCTCCTTGGGGAATAAAAGGTACTTTGTGGCATTTATTAATGATGCTTCTAGGTTTTGTTATGTCTATCTATTACATACTAAGGATGAAGCATTAGATAAATTCAAAGTATTTAAAAATGAAGTTGAGTTGCAACTTGGGTCCCTGATTAAAAGATTCAGGACTGATAGGGGAGGTAACTACATGGACACTTTGTAATTTCAGTCTGTTGGAATAATCCATGAAACTACTGCTCCTTATACTCCTTAGCAAAATGGTATTTCTGAAAAGAAAAACAGGGTACTGAAGGAGATGGTTAACTCCATGTTGTCCTATTCAGGACTGAGTCAAGGGTTCTGGGGTGAAGCTATGTTAACTGCTTGTTATTTACTAAATAGGGTTCCCAATAAAAGGAACAAGATTACCCCTTATGAACTCTGGACTAAAAGGAAACCCAATCTGAGTTATCTCAGGGTATGGGGTTGTAGGGCTGTTGTAAGACTCCCTGATCCTAAGTTGAAAACTATGGGTGAAAGAGGCATTGAATGCATCTTTGTTGGATATGCTGAGCATTCCAAGGCTTATAGGTTCTATGTTATTGAACCTAATGAATATGTTTCAATTAATTCAATAATTGAATCTAGGGATGCACTCTTTGATGAGAATAGATTCTCATCAGTCCCCAGACCAAGTCACAGGATTCCAAATGGAACTGATGACATTGGTGTATCAGAGGTCCCTGAGAAGGTCACTGATGAGGTTGTGGTTCAACAACCTGAACCTGAGCTCAGAAAGAGCAACAGGGTTAGGACTCCAAAGTCATTTGGACCTGAGTTTCAATTATATCTAGTTGAAGGAACAAGGGATGAGGTCTCTGACCAATACTCCTATTGCTTCATTGTTGAGGATGACCCCAAAACATTTGAAGAAGCAATGAAGTCCCAGGATGTTGCTTTCTGGAAAGAAGCAATAAATGATGAGATGGATTCCATCATGGGCAACAACACTTGGGTGTTGGTTGATCTACCACCAGGTTGCAAACCTCTAGGTTGCAAATGGATTTTCAAAAGGAAAATGAAGGTAGATGGAACTATTGAAAAGTTCAAGGCAAGGCTGGTCATTCAGGGCTTTAAACAAAAGTCAGGAATAGACTACTTTGATACTTATGCCCCAGTGGCATGTATCAGTACCATAAGATTGCTTATTGCTTTGGCATCAATTCACAATCTGATTATACATCAGATAGATGTGAAGACAGCTTTCTTGAATGGTGAATTGGATGAGGAGGTTTACATGAACCAACCTCAGGGCTTCATCATGCCTGGAAATGAAAACAAGGTATGTAAACTGATTAAGTCTCTGTATGGACTGAAACAGGCACCTAAGCAATGGCATCAAAAGTTTGATGAAGTGGTTTTGTCTAATGGTTATGTTCTTAACCAGGCTAACAAATGTGTATATAGCAAATTTGATGAATCTGGTAAATGAGTCATCATTTGCCTATATGTTGATGACATGTTGATCTTTGGCACTGACCAAAATCAAGTTGACCTGACAAAGGAATTTTTGTCATCAAGGTTCTCCATGAAGGACATGGGGGAGGCTGATGTTATCCTTGGTATAAGGATTAAACATGAAAGCAATGGTATATCAATTTCTCAGTCTCATTACATTGAGAAGGTACTAAAGAAATTTAATTGCTTTGATTGTACTCCCGTGAGTACACCTATGGATACAACTGAGAAACTGATGCCTAATACTGGCAAAGCTGTATCTCAACTTGAGTATTCTAGGGTGATTGGCTGCCTGATGTATGTCATGACTTGTACAAGGCCTGATATTGCTTTTGCAGTGGGAAAACTGAGCAGGTATACTAGTAATCCTAGTGCTCAACACTGGCAAGCAATTCAGAGGGTACTGAAGTATTTGAAGAGAACTATGGACTATAGTCTCTCATTTACTGGTTATCCTTCTGTGTTGGAAGGATACACTGATGCAAGTTGGATCAGTAACACTGAAGACAATTCGTCTACCAATGGCTGGGTATTCCTACTTGGTGGAGGTGCAATTTCTTGGGCATCCAAGAAGCAAACTTGCATCACCAGTTCAACTATGGAATCTGAATTTGTGGCTTTAGCAGCTGCTGGTAAAGAAGCTGAATGGTTGAAAAACTTGCTTCTTGAGATTCCATTGTGGCCTAAACCTATGGCACCTATTTCTATCCGTTGTGATAGTACTGCTACATTGGCAAAGGCTTATAGCCAGATGTACAATGGGAAGTCTAGACACTTAGGTATCAGGCATAGCATGATTCGTGAGCTCATCATGAATGGGGTGGTTTCTATAGAGTTTGTTAGATCTCAACAAAATTTAGCTGATCACTTGACGAAGGGTCTTGCTAGAGACTTGGTTATAAAGTCTGCTAAAGGGATAGGTTTAAAGTCCAACTTAGTCACTGAATGCTAGGACACCCAACTCTCTCCTGAGGAAACTTGGGAGCTGAGTTCAATGAGGAAAGCTGAACATTCAGTGTACTGGAGCACATGTATTACAATCATCCCAAGGTTGTGCTCAGAACCTGCTGAAAAAGAGGATGAAATCTTTACTTCTCAATGGTTAATTTCTTTGAAAAAGTGCTAAGCAGGAGCATGAATAAAGAGGAACCACCTATGTGAATGTTGAAGTTTTGCCGCTTCAGGAAGCTATGGACTTTTAGCTTTTACAACATTTATGAATTGGATATAGACCCATGGCTTATAAGTGTCAGGAGCATTTAAGTGTTTGAAAATGTATGTGTATTTTATCTTCAGGTATTCAAATGGGTTGAAGGGTTCAATTCTTTGAAACACCCCGATTCTCGAATATTTGAACGTGTAATGTAAAGATGGAAATTCAATCCTCATGATATTTTCGTTTATGCATATGTTTTGTTTAATGTTTGATTTTCATGCAAAGGAAGTGAACTAAATTTGGGGAGGATTGTTGGAAAATTTAGTGCACTTGAGGGATCAGTTCAAACCTTGTAATGGATCAGGAGGTACGGAGTGTACACCCATAAGGTCCCTGAACACCCTGTCTCAGATAGTGGTTAAGTGTTATTCAGTGTGTGATCAATTTCAGTGAGTTCACTCTTAAGTGAGTGACACTCTTGACTGAATGGTATTCATCAGGATGATGAGTTCAGCTCAGGCTGAAGGATCTCATCAGGGAGCAACCCTTTGAGGGACTAGCTCATCAGTGAGTATGATTAACTCATTGGACTGAATTCAACCTTGGATTGTAACTGTTTTGACCTATTCAAGAAGCAGTTATAACTGTATTAATGATCACGTTTAATTGGTAGTGTAACCACTAATACCTATTATTATGGAGGCTAATTATGAGAGATTAATGGGCCGTTAATCACTCATAAATTCCATTGACTAGGTTTGAGTGATCTTACTTATAAATAGGTGATCAAACACAACTGCATGTGATATATAGAACATACGAACTAAACACTTGAAAGCAAAGGGTTATTGATTTGTGCCTAACTCAATAACATACATTTGGTCTTATCCCAAGTAGATATTCGTGATACTCAGGCATTAGGGTCGAATAGTTTACTTTTGGAAAGTGATAACACGATTCCAAGTGATATCCGGTAACCATAATTTGGTACGTAGTTAGGCTATTGATTATCTTACCCTATTCTGGGCTAATATCAACCAACAAGTTTCACTTAAACATCTAATAGAAAAAGGTTTCAACACCAATCATAAGATGCAAACAAACATCTTGTGTAGGAAAACAGAACTTTGAAATTAGTTAACCTGCTTTCAACTGAAATTAAATAAAGACATTTGTGTATCGTAAAGTAGTGCACCACCTTTTACATATAACCAACACTTGTTCTGTTTTTCTAGTCTACGATCAAAATAAGGCAATGAATTATTGAGTTATAAACTGAAATTCTGTTTTCCTAACACAACTCCTGGCTCCACTAATGCAAGACAAAGTTACGACAAAAAACGAATTAGACCATCCTATTTAAGAGGGCAAGCTAATGTTTATGTATCATTCTATTCTGTAAGTGGTTATCTTTAAAGTACTGGATACATCCAATTTTGTAATCATATATCATATATAATCTATTTGTATAGTCAACTGTTAGACTCTTAACCTATTCATGGCAATAGCTATCACTGTGATAGATGCGCCATTAAGAACGAAATATTTATTAGGAAACCAAAATTTTTTATTTCGGAAACCATGGAACAAATCTGCAGTCATGGCAAGGATGCAAACAAATGATGCTACTGCAATGTAAACCCCAATCCATACCATAGGCTGAACATACTTGTCATTTTTGTCATTTTTTTCCAGCGCACTTGCAGTTTCTAGACAATAATACCACAGTTCCTTCGCGTTCTCTGTTAGGGTGCTGTCCGGAGCGAAAAGTATTTTGTTAGGATATTGGTAGTTGATATTAAGCATTTCACTCCCAATCTTATCACAAATCGTAAAAGATGAATGATCGTATGAAGTCATTTGGGATTGATTGGCAAAGTAATTCGTAAGCCAATTGTTTAGCATCCGTGTGATAACTATGCACAGTTTGTTTGTACAGAGAATTTTCTATGTAGTTGCACTGAAACTTCCCATCAGTGCAATTGAATGGGTCCTGGACTTATTGGACAGAGTAGACTTTGACTATTAAGTCAAAGTAAAAGATTTATTATTACTCGTATTTGACTATATTTGCCTATCATAAGGGTTTTATAAACGCTTTTCTTTCTTTAGCGCATTTACTAAGTTAGGTAAGTTATATTGTCAGTTTGTATAGTACTATCATCACTCATCATATCATCAAAAAGATCATAAGAGAGCTTGGTGCACCAATAACCGTTATTGATGTGCTATATATACACTCAATAACACCACAATAACTAAAACACCCTCCTAACTATAACTGGTGTATGTGGGTCCCATATCAAACCACCAAAAATACCCCACTTACTAAATAAAAATACCAACCACGCCCGTTAATGGGCTGGCGATGGGACGAATGGCACAGCAATGACACCAACCATGGTGCAGTATGGCGTGTTGTTGGGTGACATAAAAATCCCAATGGTGTGCCATTGGGTCTCTACGCCATGCATTCTAAGCTTCTTTTAAGCAATCCGCCCAATAATAAGCATTTAGAATTAACGTGTAGGAAATGACATGGGGTGTTACTCCTCTTGCAGTCATTAATCCAGTCATGTATTTTACACAATATCAGCAGTATCCTTTTATGGTGAACCAATGTTCTTCAATCTTCTTGTGTTTTCATGTTAAAGATCATGTAACATCAAGCGGGTAAAAGTGGCAAAAATTCAGCTCATTTTTTCGGGTTGGCCTGAGAACAAGAAAGTTTTACAACCAGTACAATACTTTAAATAGTTTTAAGCCACAATAGACAGATCCACAATACCAGTAATAATTATTGGATGATAAATAATTAATTACCAACACTTTGAAGTTTATTACACACATCCTTTGAAATATAATTAATAGAAAAAAATTATAATACAAGTTCATAGTGAAAGATTGTTGTCGATATGCTTTCTGATGGACAATCCAAGGAGCTGTTGTGTTCTTAATTTGTCCTGCATCAGTTCCAGTGGTGCAAAAGAATACATTAAGATCTAACACAGAAATCCTAGCAAAGTAAAAATGGATAAATCCAATGCACAATGTGAATCATATGCAATGCATAACTTGTAATACCAAAAATTATGCGTATACACATATGATATTTTTGAAATGAGGTCATGAAGCTGGAGAAATTACCTTAAGGGATTGATTGCTTCAGATAAAGACGCCACTCATCGATATATGCCATCTTATCAAAATCCATGCTTGGGAGTTCACGTTTCTCTAGTCTTTCTATTATCTTCGTAGTCTTCCCGAGAAGCCTTGCTGCACCCTTGACGCTTGCCTCTCGTTTCTCTATCACGCTTTCATGGCATTTCATTGTTATGACTCGTGGTAAGTTGGTGAAGCAAGCAGACAATATGTCTGCAATCATGCCATTTAAAAGGGCAAACAATTGCTTTTTGCTAAGCGGTTCAGCGTTGCTTTGGTCTCTAAGTATGATTGTTTGAGCAATTCGGTACATTGAATTGGCAGCAATCAACTCCTTAGAACTGCTGTTCTCTACCATTTTTCCATTCGAACTTTTGTGGATTTCTATCACAATTTCTTCACCTTTATCAGAAAACCAATTAAGAATCTCTATTGTTGTTTTCCCTTCAAAAGCACTTTTTAATAGAGTGGTATTCAACCATCTGCAGTTGTATTCAACCTCATGCCACAAGCTCTTCGTGGCCTTTCGAATATCTACATATTCACTTGCACTATTGAGACTTTCTTCCACAAGATGGGTGTACGAAAGACCTTCACTAACACTTCTTAACAAGCTCTCAACGGCGTATTTATGAATATCTGGGATAGCAACAGCGATGCATGTTAGAGTTACTACTGGTAAGCTCCAACTGTTAACAAGCTCAACAGGAAGCAGACATTTAACATCATTGGTGTCAAATAACTCTACTCCTTCAAATCCCGTAGATTTCTCAAGAAGCTTTTGAAGATTATCACTTTGATCCTTCTCTGCCTTTGAGATGAAGGAATTCATAGACTTTTTAATGCTTTTGAGTGTTTTCTCAGCAAGCTCCATCTCATCTTGAATTTGTAAAACATAATTGCCAAGGTCTTCATCTATATCGTCAGTTGCTGAGGCGGTGAGTGAGGATGGCAGCAACATTGCCTTCAATGACTTCCAACAATAGACTACAATTCTTAGTACAACTATCAGGATGAGCCATATCACTTTGCATGATACGACAGTTACCTTTTGAAACATAATGCAAATGCTTATAATGAAACTTTTCGTGTTAAAAAGGAAAGCTCTTGATCTAGGGCTGCTTGATAGAAAAGGTATATCAGTTTGTTTCCACTCATACAACTTTCGGGTCCAATACTCTTCTATTTTGATCAAATGATTCCTTTCCCATTTAGTGACCAACTTGAAACTCAAAATAGAAAAACATCTGAATACAGGAGCGATGGTACCCACCACGACCCCAGTGGACTGTGTTATGAGAATGAAAACTGTTGACCACTTGTACACTGATGCATCGTTATAAATTGGTCCACCATGTGATCCAAACTGAAGTTGGAACACAAGAAGCATGTACATGAGTAAAACAATTACAGATATGCCCCCAGAAGCAGTGGATAATGGATTGCTAACCATCACAAATTGTGGGTTGCCGGTTTCTGCCATTACCCAATATCTTCTCACATGCTGTCTTAGTTTCTCAACCATAGTCATTTGGGTTTGTTGATCAGATAAAGATGGTTTGTTTGTCGCTTGATACTTGACTTCTAAAACTTCCTTAGAGGTTGGAATTGTTAGAGACGAAGAAATCATTATTATTAGTAGCAGGATAAGCATAACAACATAGAAGTACGTGACCGTAACACAATCTAATTGGTAAATGTATCGACTATCTCCATCAAGAATGAGATGATAAATAACACTATCTCGATGAAAATATTCACAATAACAGTGATAACAAGAATGGACAAACCTATGACGTTTGCAAGAAGTGTCATGTTGTCCATAGACGCCAAAGAGGGCATGAAGTTAACCATCATCGTGCACATGAAAGCCAGACTTCCCAACTTGGCTGTTTGGTCCTCGGAACTTGGCATGTCACTACTTAGATCCACGGGCAATTTCATGGTGACAGCTATCACAGTGATAGATGCAGCATTGAGGGAGAAGTATTTGCTGGGAAACCAGAATTTTTTATTTCGGAAACCATGAAACAAATCTGCAGCCATGGCAAGGATGCAAACTATTGATGCTACCGCAATGTAGACCCCAATCCACACCATAGGCTGAACATACTTGTCATCGAGTTCCAGAACTTTTTCAGCCCTTTTACAATAATACTCTATTGTGAAAACATCGGAGTCATATGAGGGGTTTGAAAAGTGAGATGATCTGTTATAGTGGATGCTATTTAATAGTTGCTCAAACTGGTCACATACCGTCCTGGCCGAATACATAATCATTTGGGATAAATTAGGCTAGTATGTGTAGAAGTTGATGATAAGCAAAACTTCCTTTTCTAACAAATCACATTTAGTTTGTACTTAGATATTTCAATGCACTTGCACTGAAACTCCACTTCAGCTCAAAATTTATGCCATAGACTTATGTGATGGAACATACTTTGACAATCAAGTGAAGTAGAAGACAAAAACATACAGTAATTAATACGGAAAAAAGAAAATAACAGATGCTTAAATCAAAATCTTTAAATCATGGGGATCTCTAGATATTTAAAATCAGGGGCACTAGTAAGCAACAAATAATCTTTACGTACAGATATTGACTGACTTGATCCACAAATCTAATATCCACAGGCGTTAAACTTGAACATCTTGATTCAAACTAAATGGTGACTATTGACATTATGGTTATCAACGCTACAACAAATTCATAAGTAACTAGACTTAAAAAAAACATTGTTTAGGGACCACAATGTGCTGAGGCAAAATCATGTATATTGACTGACTTTGACGCATATGGTTCATGATATGCCACATATGTGACTATTGCAAGTTGCAACAATCCTTTGATCTCTTTTATAGAATGAAATTTTTATCGTATTACTGTTGGAGTTGCTCAAAAAACCCCGTTCATGCGTGCATTTGACAGAGTCGTTGGAGGCCATCAAAAATATTTGTAAAAACGGTATGATAAATTCTAACTTTGATACAATAGTATCTTGGTAAGCATTGATCTCCCGAGTGTCGTATCGAAGGAATGGGGAATTAAGATTCACGTTATAGCCTTGTTTTGGACGCTTAGATATCTTTAGTTATGGATTTTTGATTTTAAAACTACAACGCAAATCTAAATGAAACTAAGGAAAACTGTAACTAAATAAGGGAATAATTCTACGGGAAATGACCGTTGGCTTTGTGCCATTGCTGGAGGTGGGTCTCGTTGCAAGAGTAGCAGCTGGCAAACTTCTTCTTTAATTTTGCTAACGTTAGTATATATTGCTGAAGGACCCGCTCTATTTTTCATTGATAAAAGTTGGGCCGATCCACTGGGCTTCGAATGTAGGCTCGGATCTTGAACTAAACTTTGACAACACTCTTGAACACTTTTGGGCTTTATTTAATCATTCATCAATCTTCAAGTTAATCTTCTAATAATCTTCAAAAATCTCAATAATCATCACTTTGCTCCAAATGAACGGTACCTTAACAATAAAATAACAAATAGACGTAATAATTGTCATTGAAACATTGATATTGTTCTTCATTTAGATTTCCATTTAGAGTTTGCGTTAGTATATATCGCTGAAGGACCGGCTCTATTAAAACGTGAATTATTACGTCTATTTTAGATAGGCTGGTTCAGTTATCCGGTTTGGGTTAAAACGGGTCAATTTCTATTACAAGTCATTTAGATTGATATTGTTATTCATTTAGATTTCCATTTAGAGTTTGCGTTAGTATATATCGCTGAAGGACCGGCTCTATTAAAACGTGAATTATTACGTCTATTTTAGATAGGCTGGTTCAGTTATCCAGTTTGGGTTAAAACGGGTCAATCTTTTATAAAATCCCAAGTGGGGACTTTTCCATTTCAAAAAAACTAAACCATACCTTATTTAGTAATAATATTATTTAAAAAAAAAGATTATTTTCTTATTAGGTAACATTTTATATTTATCCATAATACAAGTAGAAGATAAATACAAAAAATATAGATAAGAAGCAAATAGGATTAAAACTTTTAAATAATTATCTTTAATAATAAAAAACTATAATTAAACATCATAAATCAAACAAAACAAAGATTAAATTATTTGTTTTTTAATAAATAAAAATATATGATTCAAAAAAAATTTAAAAAAAACCCGCGCGTGCGCGGGTATTATAACTAGTTTCTATTACAAGTCAAACTTGGCTGGGTTGGGTTGACCCACAAACACATTTTTTGTCCCTTTTTTTAACCTTTTGCACAATAAAGAACACTGAGTTTAGCAGCAAAAATGTTATGATGGTAACAATAGTTTTACCTTGAAATTTTCTTTAAAACGGACTGTTGCTGCAGTACTAGCTAGTAACTTCATATCATGGATTATATGAAGCCATGAAGGTAAAATTGATCGGCGTCTAAGTGGTAAAGTCTGCTGCAGTGATTCAAGTATTCTAGATATATGGAATGTAGACAAGTCTTCCTGAAACTTATAGCTAACGTTGATTGTGCAATGAGTTAGATTTAAAAGCATGGTATAGGATGTATCTGCTATACATCATCTCAATACAGGTTTTGACGCTGTACTGAAGCACAAAAAGTATTTCAAATATACCCGATAAATAAAATTTACTTACGTTTCATTTAGATATAAAGTTAGCACATAACTCCAAGTTAAATATATAAAAGGTAGAATTCGCTTACTAAGAAAGAGTGTGATTGACACACATTCTCAAATTTCATACTACTTTGATAAGAAAAACAGAAATAAAATAAAACAAAACAAAACAGCTAATAAATAAACTTTTTTTTAAAAGGAATTACTTCTCCATGTCAATGTTCTTAGCTCCATATTCAGCGGTGTTGAAGTTATCTTCGTCTTCAGATTATGTGAAGTAGATTAGGCAATCTCAGCGATAAAGTAAAAGCAGTGTTTCTGCGTAGGAACTCACAAAAACTGAGGATCTTATTGAAGAAATCCCAATATAACTGAATGTGTCCAGAGTTGGGTTCATAAACACAAAGATGATTCTCATCAACTGTTTCGAAAGGTTGTTCTAAAACTATAGGTTCACCGCTGTTTCTAAATTCAAGTACACTTGTAATATCAGTTAGGATCATCTTAAAGGTGTATATCTTTTTAAATGATCTTTGATCACCATTCTCCATAATCCATACATCATAATCTGGTCTAATCTCATGTATATCGCTTTGAAGCACAACAAGAGACTCCTTTAGCTTATATACGTTCAACTCCATGGCACGGTTAAGTGCTAAATCATCAGGAAGGTGTATTTCTGTAAATTCTTCACTTGTCAAATCAAATGACATAATCACATAATACTCTAATAACTCCACATTTTTGTGTGTTGCAGGCCAATAAATAAATTTATCAATTTCTACCTGATTATCACCTAATGTAATAGTTGCTAGAGGCAGATTGAAAGATAGACTTGTCCAAGCTCCTAAGCTTAGCCTAAAGACCTGGACTCGCCAAGTGATGTTCGTCAAAAGCCAAGGAATGGAAAATTGGAAACTAAAACAATCTTAGGGTCAAGAGTGCGAGGACAAACCCCAAAACCAACAGTAACATCAAACATAATTCTATCTACATGAGGCAGATCGAGATCAACCAATTTTCTAATCGTTGGATTCCAAATAGCAGCTGTTCTGATTCCGGAATAACTTGGTGGTCCAACATAACCATACAAGCAGAACAAGCCTTGTGAGCTACCAAGTATCCTTAGTTTATCATGCGTAATACAAGACATGGGAAGAGTGAGGGAAAACTTGTGTTGAGGGAAAGTATCATCATCTACAATAGAAACATATTTATGCTCAGTATCTCTTACAAGTAAATAGTTATGCCGTTGATGAGTATTGTGGTGGTGATCAGCGATAAATTCAAAACTATCAATGAGAGACTTCCATGCTTTTGAAACTGATCTAAACTGAATCAATGATTTGCTCGGAAGGTTTTTCATGATTTTAGCTTGGATATCGAAAGGTATGTAGTCAGACATATTGTTAATTTTTGGGAGGTTTGATTTAGGACTTGGATTTTGAGGTTTATATAGCCAAACAGAAGTTCAAAAATCAAATGTGAAATGGAAGATAAAACAAATCACACACCAAAATTTATTAATGATGTCAAGTGACAACAATGCAAATGCAGATGAAAAGGCAAAACCGTTCATTTAACAGTCCAAATATCAATGTATGCTTTATGAGTTTATTCCAATACTCTCTTTTCAAAAAATAAAATTATGTATGTACGAGATATTCAAATATTAAACAAACTTTTTAATAGGAGGACTCGATATGTATAAAACAGCTCTCGTGTTATTGAGTCTGAGCGCGACTATGGGTGTAAACGAGCCGAACTCACACTTGATAAGGCTCGAGTTTGACAATTTTAAGTTAGCAAAAGCTCAGTTTGTGAGTTATTTATAAGGATCGAGATCGGCTCGTACTCAACTCGTTTATTTGTCAAGTATACGAGTATAAGGTATAGATAGTTATACTATATGTCTAAATTTGAGTTCGAGCTTGTCAATTGAACGAGCTTCAAGTTAAGATTGAGCTCGGCTCAAGGTCGTTTAAAATGAGATTGAGTAGCTCACGAGCGGCTAACTCACACCCCTTACTACTTAATAATGCATTCTGTAGATGATGGTAATTTGAGGCTAAACTAAGTAAACAATTAACACTTACCAGTTCCACCTCTGAGTTTGATGTTCTTCTAACCGAGCAACAAAATAACCGTTTTTATGATTTCTGTTTCTCATCGGTGTCAAGACTACATAGTTCACTATATCTTTTTTAAAAGGGTTTATGATGCCAGCAGATGCCTATAAAGATGGTGAATAAAGCATGATTCTATTAACACAAACTCAGGAAGAAACACCTCAGTTTCGCCGATTCTCGATACAAAGTATTCAGTTGTACTTAATATTGATCAATGATACTATACTATACTTTATTAGTAAAGTCCATCAAGCTCTAAGTCAGAAAACACAGTCCATTGCAAAATTATCTAATAACTGAGCATTACGCTCGAGCTCCGACTTGGGTTCCAACAAGGAATCAGACATTTACATTGTTGCTAAAACATCAAAATATGGTTTTGTTGATCAAGGTTGCTATGTGACAAGCCACCCACACTGAACCGGCGATGGTGCAGGAAAAAGCATGGGTGTGACCCTCTCTTTCAATTTCTACAATTGCATTTGGCACCTGCTTCAATATCTGATAACACAAATTGACGAAAAGGAACAACATTATAAACTAATTATCTAATTATTGCGAATTGAAGTTGTCATAATGAGTATTTAGTGTCTTACCTTATCATGCATGTGCAATGGACCCCAGTGATCATCATCGCCATATAAGAATGCAATCCTGTCTCGCTTTTTCCTAATGAATTCCCAATCCGGTTCATTTACAAACTACAAGAAAAAGATTATAATAAGAAATTAAGAATACAATATACTAAAGTCGGTCACAAATTTTATGTGATTCAGGATACATTGAACAAGATGGTATCTTTTATGTTTTAGAAAAGGTTATATACCTCTTCAAACTCGGTCATGGCCAAATAAAGCACATTGTTCATCGTGTGATACTGAAACAAGATAAACAAATATATATGATGTAAGAACAATTTTATATCCCTTAACAAATACATAACAAGCAACATTTCATTTAGATACATACGATTAGTCTGTTATCTTTTTATGCACCTAACCGTAAAATTAACTCCCCTAGAAACAAGTTTTATGTCAAATAGTAACTAGTTTCACCTTTAACACACTTTTACAAAGGGCATCAAGAGCAGTACTAGACCACGACTTCCCCACTAATTTTTTTGCAAGAAATTTTGATGCCGAAATTGGTAGAAACCCCAACAAAGCCACTGTAGCACTGATCATACTAGATGCAAGTCGGGACCTGCTATTAACATGTTTTTGATAAGCTATTCCAGATAAAAGAGTAATAAAAACAAGATTATCAAGTAGAAACTGAAGATAAATCGGGCTGCGCAGAAATAATGAACAAAATATTCAAGTCACATGTCACTATGATGTGGAAAAAATATTTTCAAGTAGCATCATATCTGGAGTGGCAAGATATGCTGGTTCAGTTATCCAGTTTGGGTTAAAACGGGTCAATTTCTAGTGCAAGTCAAACTTGGCCGGGTTGGGTTGACCCACAAACACTTTTTAGTCCATTTTTTTTCACATTTTGCACAATAAAGATCACTGAGTTTAGCAGCAGAAATGTTATGATGGTAACAATAGTTTTACCTTGAAATTTTCTTTATAACAGACTGTTGCTGCGACTGTGTGTTCACTGCTAAAAATGGATACAGGGCTATAAAATATGCAACCTGTTATATTAGACGGAAAACTATAAGGGGTAGAAATGGAAAGATATGTCACAAAAATGTGATATTGATTGTCACCTTTTCAGGAATTTGTTTAAATATTTCCAAAGACATATACGATCCAACTGAGTGCCCCAACTATAGAGTAGTATTTGATGCAAGAAATTAGTTAATTTGCGATTAAATGAAAGTAAAATAACGAAATCAAGTGTATATCAAACAGACCAAAATAAGAGGGACTTCAAGAGCTTGCAGTTCCTGTTGGATGAAATTTATCTGAGGAAACAAAAAAAAGAAGAGATTAATCATTTCACTAGCGACTTGTGTAACTATTACATATACTAAGATTATTGCAACTTGTAGTCGCAACACTTAGTATCTATTCTTCGGATAACAGGTTATTGGATTCTGCTTTTTTTTATCAGATAAGTATGGTCAAATTATCGGTTTTGGCATATCAGTACTAGCTGGTAGTCACAACACAACTGATTATCAAATATTCAAATGTTGAAATAAACTTCCTTAATTACCACATGTTATCAAATGTCTAATTTTTTACACGATAACACGAATGACATTTTTGTCAACACTCAGACGGCTGATTATTAGATTATTACAACTTCTAACAGCAAAAGCACATCCGAACCCAATTTCACAAGTTAAAGGTTGAGAAAAATTACCTTATGATCAATTTGTTCCTTTAATGAGAACAACTGTCCATGCTCCCAGTCCTAATAAGATATACAGGCTTGAATGTATCAAATCAGAAAAATGGCGATCAACAAAAAAAGTTTACGATTTGCATGATGAAAAAAGGTAACCACATTTAAAGGTTTGAAGCAAAAGAAGCAAGGCAAAAAATTCCATTTATCCATGTTCGTTGCTGTAAGTTTTCAACCATATCAGTATCTTATAAGGATAACAAATGTGCAAACATGTGTATCTAGTTCTATTGTTTTACAAAAAGAGAATATCAGATCAGCAAGTAACATTCCTTGGACCAGAACTCATAAGATGAGGAAACGAGATTAGGCATAAGGGGCACAGCATAGGAAAAGATTATGTGATTTGGGAGCAACTGAAAGCTTCTCAGAACAGCTCATTACCCTTTAAATTTGCATGCTTATCCACATTTCCCGTCTTTTACTTTGATCAAATAATTCATTGTGAAAACATATCAAGCATGAGAGTTTACTTTGGTTTAAATCATGACAGATGAATGTGGCAATCCAACCATAACGAACATAATAGTACATACATCACAAACTAAAGAAACCCGAAAAATGCACACATTGATATAATTAGAGCTTTTAAAGTACTATAAATTATACCTTTTCCGAGTGTGATATTTGCCCAATTCCTGACCATAAACACAAAAACAAACAATCAGTCAATTTACAAAATTGATCTCTAATATAGAAGAAATGACAGAAGATTTATAACGTGTATTACCTATAACTTTTAGTAACTGAAGAACATAAGCTGCGAGTTAGTTGTTACCTGTTATGGAAGCAGTCTCTCCCATTTGATCATAAAGTGACTCAAAAAAATCAGTGTAGAATGTAATGACTCCTGTAATAACAAGTTAGTACCCGATTATGAATTATGAAATTAAATTAGGCTTCAAACATGTTTGGCATTGCGTCTCGAAAGTGATTATCAGATTATTTCATCTCAAAGTTGCACAGTATAAATTTCTAGAGAATTTGGACTATTTAGGATTTAGGTGCGGGTGCAGGGAAGTTGCAACAGAACTGATTTTGATTATTTAAGTAATCCGAATCTGAAAACCCCTCATACAACTGATTAATACTACAATTTCCAATAACAAAAGCACATCCGAACACTATCCCTCAAGGCCTTAACGCCCATTTTGTAAGTTCTAATTCTTATTCTTATTCTTTCATACAGTATAACATTTTCACTTTGAAACCTGAATGCCAAACACTTCCAAGAAAAGAACTATACTTTTTATTCTTAGTTATTACTCTTTAGTCCAAAATAAATTCCTCCCCCGCAAAATAAGTGTTCAAGTTCCGGCATTGTTACATTCCCTAGTTTATTCTTATAAATCCAATCTTTCATAACAATTTTCAATATAAAATAATAATAGTAGTCCATACCTGGATTACCAGGAATAAAGAGAAAATGAAATCTGGGATTAGGAGCATGAATCTCCACTACTTCAGTCTTCCTTCTGTCCTAACCCAAATCATCATAAAATCAAATTTTCAAACTAACTTAATAATCATTCATATCAAATAACATATACATGTTATATAACAACATATACCCAGAAACATTGCAGAGTCTGAAAGTAGAAACAGCCTTTTTAGAAACCAATTTTGAGCCTTCTTCTTGATGACCCATTTGAGAAAATGATGATCTGATTCTAGTAGTACTGTGATGACTGCTTTTTAGTGAAGTGGTAGTATTAAAATGAGGGAAGAGTAGGATTCGAAATGGTGATGATAATGATATCAGAGGCTTATTATATAATAGATGAAGAAACATCTTACAAAGTCAATTTTTTAGTTGGTTAAAAAATTATTATTTAAAAAGTAATAAATTACATTACTTTTTTGCAAATATTATTTGGTGGTATATTTGACTTTTGCATTGTTTTGGAAATGATGGTTTAATCCGAATATTCTCGTGGCCGATTACGACTTTTTTTCTCTAGCAAAATGTGTATCTACTATGTATCTAGTGGAGTTTACCTGTTGTGAGGAAATCGGGTGAATTAATACTAAGGGTGCGTTTGGTAGGGGAAATCGGAATGAGGGAATAATATCGGATATGAATGCAAGTGAGATACATATCTTTCATACTCCAAATCACTCAAAAGGGCAAGGAATGGAACTTTCATGCCTGTAGGCTCATCTTATATCTAAACTCATACTCATTATGATTCATAACAGCATACCAAACCATCCTAAATCTTTTTTATGATTATTTAGCTCTAGCATCTATAACTTTTAAATCCAAACTTTTTTTCTAAAAAAGTTGATAAACTACTTTGGAGCAAACACTTTAACACTGTGTTCTTTAAGAGCTATTTTGGAAAGAAAGTGAAAAGAGTGGAGGTATATAAAAAACTTTTTGTGTTCTCATAAAAATAATAGGAAAGTAAACAAATGGAAGCTACATGAATGGAGGGGAAATTCAAGTTTTTTGGAACCAAAATGTCCCTCCCAAGCAACTTGCTGAATTGTTGATTTTAGCCCAATATACCAGAGATACTAAAAAGCCCCTCAACAGCCCATTAAATCCAGCAGCCCGAAAACCCAACTGACAGATCAACATCCTCTCATAATTATTTAGGTGTCGTTTGTTTTTTCAGAGCTTTTACCTCTTCATATGCAAACCATGTCTGCAGAAGAAGAGGTACATATAAGCTCTTCATCTGCAAGAAGAAGACCATTTGTTTTTTCTGCTATTGAAGTACTTCTTTCATTTTTTTTTTCAAGACTATTTTTTGTGCTATTGAACTACTTTTTTTTCTTTTCCTTTTTCTTTTTCACAAGTTTTTTTTACGTTTTCGCCCGCTTGTTACCGTTTTGGTACGTTTTCGACCGTTTTTTTATGTTTCGTATGTTTTTTACGTTTTTGTTCGTTTTTTAAGCTTTCATCCGTTTTTTACGTTTTTGTTTTTTTATGTTTTCGCCTGTTTTGATATGTATTCGTCCATTTTTTACATTTTCAACCGTCTTTTTTTACGGTTTAATCCGTTTTTTTTACGTTTTCGTCCGTTTTTTTTACGTTTTCGTTTGTTTTTTACATTTTTGTCCGTTTTTTTTCACCCGTTTTTTATGTTAAAAAACAGACAAAAACGTAAAAAAACAAACGAAAAAGTAAAAAAACAGTTGAAAACGTAAAAAACAGATGAAAACGTAAAATAAAGACGAAAACGTAAAAAAACATACAAAAACATAAAAAATATATACGAAAACGTAAAAAACGGGCGAAAACGTAAAAAAATAGAAGAAAACGTAAAAAAATGGATGAAAACCTAAAAAAACGAGCGAAAACATAAAAAAAACTGACGAAAACGGAAAAAATGGATGAAAACGTAAAAAAATGGACGAAAACGTAAAAAAAGGGCAAAAACGTAAAAAAACGGGCGAAAACATAAAAAAACGGACGGAAACGTAAAAATTCGGACAAAAACGAAGAAAAACAGACGAAAAGGTGAAAAAACAGATGAAAACGTAAAAAATATGGCGAAAACGTAAAAAAATAGACGAAAACGTCAAAAATGGTCGAAAACGTCAACGGGCGAAAACGTAAAAAAACGGACGAAAATGTAAAAAAACGGACGAGAACGTAAAAAAACAAACGAAAACGTAAAAAAATTGATATTGAGAAAGAGATGTAGGGTTTGTGAATGAAGAGATAAGAAGTGAAAGAAGAAGTAATAAGAGGAAGGAGATGTCTGAATTTTGGAAAAGGAAATAAGAGGAAAGAAGCTCTTTTGTCTGAAAAAAAAACAAACATATTCCTATGCGCGCACGCAGAGGAAAGAAGTGAAAAGAGGCAATAAGAGCTTATTTTGAAAAAACAAACGAGAGTTGCAAAAGGTTAACATCCTCATAAATTAAACTCTGAGTAAACTACACCGTTCGTCCTTGTGGTTTGCGTTGACCGACGAATTTCGTCCTTTGACCAAAAAAAATGCACCGTCCGTCCTTAAATGCGAAACGTTATGTACCGTTGGTCCCTCTCTTTAACGACCAACGTTAACAGCTGTTAAATCATTCCACTTGACATCCAAATGAGGGTATAATGGTAAGTTTGGTATATATTTTTTTCTTTTTTATTTCTTTTTTAAAATAAACAAATAAAAAACATGGCAGTGTCCTACCACCGATTAATACCTTCTCTTTTTCTTTGTAACTTCTTTCATCTTCATCTTCATTCATCACTACCAACCACCAATCCAACTACCTCTCTTCTTCATCTTCATCTTCATCTTCATCTTCACCCACCACCACTCCAATATCTTCTATTTTCTTTAAAATCTACACTAGCCACAAAATCTAAACCGTATTAGAAACCCATAGATTATGTATCTTTCGAACTTTTTTTTGCAAAATTTCCATGATCTAATAATTCCCATCTACCACTCATACACAAGCATTGTAGTATTAAATATTCCCCACTGTACAAACAAGTCTCACTATTACAAACCACTATGCATAGCTTCATACACAACAGTTCCCACTAATACAATACAAGTTTTTACTCATTGATACACGCAATACATTTTGATATATGGACCAGAAAAAGACCAGATCTAAAAAAACTAAAGATGTGTATCCCTTTGACAATACTTTATCGAAACTGAAACATAACTGGATATCTTACCCAGCCTTTGTCGACCCATTATGCAAACTGATCCGATGGTCTTGTGATGGTGATGACGATTTTGAGAAGGATGTCGGCGATGTTGTTCTTGTGATGTTTAAGTGTTAGATTTGTAGTGATGTAGTACGTATTTGAAAGTAGATCTTGGTGGGATTGATATAAGTTCAAGAATTAAAGGAAAGTAATGTGGATTGTTGAAGGTGGGTGTTGGTATGAGGATGGTGGTGCGGCGTAAGGGTAGGCGGTTCCGGTGGGAGGGTAGCCGTTAGCTGGTGGTGCTGGTACCCCGTCACCGGACAATTGTTGTTGTGATATGCCATTGTTTTGGGTTTTTCAGTGTCCGTGTTTGTGCGTGTGTTTGGTGTTTTAGTGTATGTTTTTGGAAAAAGTTGGTTAAGATTTATGTTGTGGTGATTCTGTGTGAAATGAGAAATGAGAAATGAAATTTAAAGATTAACTCCATATAAAGATAGGGTTTTTTAAAGATAGTGGCTGGGAAAATAGTCAAAAGGTGGATGTATCGTTGGTGGTGATAAGTGGGGAAGATGAAGTGGAGAGAGAAATGGTAAAAGGACAAAAATACCCTTACATACTTAGACTTAACAATTGTTAGTGTGTCCCGTTAAGGCAAAGGACTAATGGTAAATAACGTTTCGCATTTAGGGACAGACGGTGCACTTTTTTCGGTCAAAGGACGAAACTTGTCGGTCAACGTAAACCACAAGGACGAACAGTGTAGTTTACTCTTAAACTCTTGACCTTGTAATTGTTAGATGCACATTTGTGTCACATCCTAATAGGTAATGGGAGAACAGTGTCCATGTGGTTTGATAATTGGAGCAGTATTGGACCATTGCATCAGTACATTACTTATAGAGATCTGTATGATGCTAGGTTGGATGTTGATTTGAAGGTAAGTGAAATGGTTAGAGATAATAATTGGGTCTGGCCTTCTGAATGGTATAGAAAGTTTAATGTTGTAACTAATATTGAAGTGCCAGACATAAATCCTAATAAATGTGATGAGGTAGTGTGGAAGACTAGTAGTGGTATGGAAAAAGACTTTGCTGTTAAGAATGTGTGTAGAGAGTTAAGAAGTAATGTTCCAGTAGTCACATGGTGGAAGCTTGTTTGGTATTCACAGTGTATACCCAAGCATGCTTTCATTCTATGGATTGCTATTAATAATAGAATGAATACTCAAGATAGATTGCAGAAATGGGGTAACTATGCAGTGAACAGATGCTATCTATGCAAGAATGAAAGTGAAGATTTGGAGCACTTGTTCTTTCAGTGTGAGTACTCAAGTGGTGTTTGGGATAAGATCAAAAGCATGGCAGAAATTCATGAAGTGTTGAATGATTGGAATGATATTGTCCAGGGGTTAGCTAATGGTCAGAATGGGAATAACATTGATAGTGTGGTAAAAAGATTAACTCTTGCTGCTAGTGTGTACTGTATTTGGAATGAGAGAAATAGTAGAATTTTCAGAGAAGAAAGTAAAAGTGTGGAGGAAGTGACTAACAGAATTATGGACATTACTAAAATGAAGTTACTGAGCTTGAAAGTTAAAAATAGTTCTGCAGTTAGAAAAGTTGAAGAAAAGTGGTGCATTAAGTTCAAAAAGAAAAGCTAAGTAAAGTGAGTATGCTAAGGTTGAATGGCAGATGGCTTGTACCTTGTGTTGAAAAGTGTTCTTGAACTCTATGCTAAGACTTGTGAGGGCTGCAAATTTTGGCATTAGAGTGCTCTGTGAAGACTTTTAAACACATAAAGAAGTTTCCTGCTTTGATGGCTACTACTCTGACCCTGTTTGTTATATAACAGGGTATCTGGTAGTAGAAATTATCAGTATCTTGATATCATAAAAGGCCTGGTTCATGAAGTGCCTATACTTATATTGGTCTCTACCAATGTTTCTCAATTTTCACACAGGAAATTGAGGAATTTTTCTGTTCACATCAGCTGATGGCCTTGTATCTTGACCTAATGTGTACATTACTGGATCTGATTACTTATGTTCTCAGTGGATCTTTGTTAGATATTGGGGACTGTAGTAAATAGAGAATAGCAAATGTATGCATAGGTCATAAAGTAGGTTTCCAGTTGTGAAGGGTAGTGAACATGGAGGGCAGTGTATGAAGCATGGAATAGTGAGGAGTGAAAGATGAACCTACTTGGTCCATGCTATACACTACCAAGGAGGAATGGTTGGTACTCACTGTAGGGTGTGTGTTCCCAGTTGTGTGATGCCATTGTAGTAGATGGAAATGTAACACAACTGGTATAGCCCCTACAGTGGAGAGGTTATGGGTGCCTAGTGAAGCCAAACTCTTATCTATCTTAGCCATTGTGGTGGCAGGTTGAATGGTTTTGATGGAAAGAGATTTGGAAATGTAGCTAGATGGTTAAGGTGCATTATAAGGTGAATTTGATGATGGAATAGACTTGGAATGGTTTGCTGATTAAGAAGTGAAGGAATATGCAGAAGAGTATGGTCTGTTATTGTCTTCTTGTATAGTACTATCAGATATAGTTGGATGTCTGATAATAGAGATAGTATATGTTCTGTTTTTCTCTGTTTTGGGAGATGTCCAAAACAGGTTTATTTGGTTCCAAGCTTTGTAAATATTTGGAAGTTAATATAAATTCACCTTGCACCAAAAAAATAAAAAAAAATAATAGACAAATGTATGTTATATATGCGTTTCTTCTTGGACAGTAATTAGATTAGAAAAATGTCCGATGTCATTGTCAATAATCTTAACTCTTCATTAATCGCGAAAGAAAAATACATATAAGTTACTAGAAACTAGAAAGACTTTTTTACTTGTGTCTTTATTTCATCTTTAATCAAACTAAATATGTAATCTCATATGAAATCTACATTAACAAATGGAAAATGATTCATCCTTCTAAGTTCGCTTTCTTAAAAACGGAAAATGATAAGGATTTTTGTGGTTAGAAAGATGAAACATGAAGAAATTTTAAAAAGATATATCACCACTCTTAAAAAATTCAGTTCAATATCATACCCAAAAAGCAAATACATTGTAATTCAATATAAATAAGCATAAATACACTCATGAAGTCACATGAAAAATATAAACTAAAAGTCTTGATTAGTTTGGTTAAACGTTTGGCCTAACACAACTACTCTTCACTTTATTCACATTGCCGATATCTTTTATATAATAAAACAAAGAGGTGAGATCTATACAAAACAAGTATCACTTAAAAAACAAATAAACCAATCTCAACCATTCATCCACCTTTAATCTAATGGCTAAGAACAAATTAAAAAATAACAAAGGGAGGTCAAAATTGGCATTTTAGCTCATTTAATATAAAAACCCATTTCCACCTTTTTTTAAAAAACAACATATCTTGCAAACGGTAAATCTTCAAGCTACGAAAAATACACCATCGCGACGAGAAAAAAATTATCTTTCTATAGATATGCATTGTTATATACTTTTGACGAACTTTTTTTTCAAAATTCCGTCCAGAAAAATCCCACGGGATTCGTAAAAAATCCCATGGGATTCGTAAAAAGACGATTTTTTTTCAAAATTTCCGTCCAGAAAAATCCCGGGATTCGTAAAAATCCCATGGGATTCGTAAAAAGACGATTTTTTTTATCAAAATTTCCGTCCAGAAAAATCCCACGGGATTCGTAAAAAGATGATTTTTTTTTTTTACAAAATTTACGTCCAGAAAAATCCCACGAGATTCGTAAAAAGACGATTTTTTTTTTNGATTCGTAAAAGACGATAAATCACAAAGGATTCAGTATGAATCCCATGGGATTTTGTATGAATCCCATGGGATTCTTTGGTGCATCCCATGAGATTTATTGTGAATCCCATGGGATTCTGTATGAAATCACAAGAGATTTTTGACATTTAAGGGTAGATGTTTTCTATATGATTGTTGAAATGAGCTCTTAGAATCTCTTTATTAAAAAGTTGCATGTTGTTATATAAAATCTCATGTGATTCTCTCTGATCCATTGGGATTTATATAGAATCCCATGGGATTTATACAGAATCCCATGAGATTTTTCTGGACGGAAATTTTGAAAAAAAAAATATATCTTTTTACGAATCTTGTGGGATCTTTTTACGAATCTCGTGAGATTTTTCTGGACGAAATTTTTTACGCGAATCCATTGGGATTCATACAGAATCCCATGGGATCTATACGGAATCCCATAAGATTATGTATAATTGAAGAAGATAAGCGTGTTCTTTTTTATTAGACATGCGCCATTGACAGGGGCTGGATTGAAAACTTTATGAAACATGGGCTCTTTTTTAAGTCGCAAGTAGGGAACTTTTTTATAAAACTTTTGAAAATAATCCTACTATTTTAATAAATTTTCATTTGCAAAACTCAAATTTACAATCCAACCAAAAGGAATAACTAAAAAAGTACTTTATAAAATTTTCAAAAAGAAAAAAGAAATAGAAAATGAAATCAAAGCGTTTAGAAAAAAAATACACAGTCCAAACTATTAATTTCAAAAAAAATAAATAAAAGAAAAAAATAGTCATGCAATAAAACATAAAAGTTACAGTATTTGTTATCAAAACTAATTAAATAATTTTCCTAAATAATATTCTAGGAGACATAATGGTTTTGAAAAAGGTGTAATTTATGTTTGGGTTAGATTTACGATCAATGGATATCAAAGGGCTAAACTGAAAGTTTATATATATATTAGAACCACAAAGAAAAGAAATATGGTGGTCCCAATTTAAAACCTTTTGACAGAGAGGTTTGGAACTTTGGGTCATCTTCTGAAACACAAAACTAACTCCATTAAAGCAAAATCGAAACTATGTTTCTTCCTCTTGTAGCCGCGCCCTTTCTTCAGCTCAACTAGAAGTGGTGCCCAACAAAATTCTATTGATGTTTCGAAATCCTGTACAAGAAAAAAATGCAAAATGTGACATAGTAACCAGTGGCGGAGCTTGACCGTCATGATTGGGGGGGCCAAAAACAGTGGCGGACCTAGCCGAAAAACTAAGGTGATTCCTTAATATAGTAAAAATAACAAATCGACGGGTCAACCAATTACCCGGTCATTGTGTCGGGTCCGGTCCCTTAATGGTTTAGGCGTTTATAAAGATGTCTTCATAGTTGGCATAGCTTTGAAAACAATTCATGATTGTAATGTCAAATGACTATATCTTTCGGTGCATATTTTTTTTATATACGATAGAAATAGACAACCATTTATTAAGTTAATGTTAAAATATTTCAACATCTTCACTTAAGCAAATAACAATATTCAAAGTATCAATCAAATTCAGTTATTACGAATATAACTTATACATAGATGCATTTACCAAATAAGAATACATGCGGAGTAATAACATGCAATATCTATGCATTTTGGCTTTTTGTGAGAGGGTATTAAATAAAAAGTAAGCTAAAGTTGAAGGGTTAAAATAAAATATTGAATAAACACTAACCACTATAAAGAAAATAAGGTACTTTTGGGTCTTCTTCTTTACCACATAGATATACAGCAGCACTATAACCCCACGAACCTTAAAACCTCCATTGAAAGAGACTTTGAGTGTTGTTTTATTTTATTTTTCTCAGTGGATTTGTCTTTCTTTCTTCTTATCTAGACACACAAGGTGGTTCCCGATCGATCAAATTCTTTTTATAATTCATTGTACCATATAATCGCTAACTGTCACCACAAAATTAGGGGGGGCCAGGACCCCTTCTAGCCCCTTATATCCTCCGCCCCTGATGTAACACAAGTGACACCGTCAGTAAACACTTTTATCACGAATGCATGTATGAGACGTGGTTTTGAGTACAATGGGTCTCACAAGAGCATGGAAGGCCATTGTTGGGCCTGCGTAGTTACAGATTTGACTTTTCTATAGATGTATATATCCTCCAAAGTAAAGTAAGTTCTTTATCCCCTTTTATGCTTTTTCTTAACTTTGACTTTTCTATAGCTGTTATATAGTTGACTTTTTTGATTTGTTTGATTTCACCGCAGCAAAAATATTTCTGATAGACCAGAGATTTCACCGCAGCAACAAGATTTCCGATAGACTAGTAAACGAGTGACACAACATCGCTAATGATAACAAGAAAGAGTTAAATTATTGAAGAAATTTGGTGAAAACTGATGAAGATGAGATATTTGATGAGAGTAAAGAGAGGAGATAAAGTGTGTGTGTGCGTGTGTAAAAAAAGTGTGAGTGTGTAAGGGTAGGTTCTTAGGTGGGGGTTGTATAGTTCAAAAATGCCCCTCCGTGTTTTAATAAGGATTAATCTACTCCATTAGATCTTAAATGATTGGATAGTGGGGATTGGATGCATTTGTTCTTTGGATAATTTATGTTCCGTATAGAACTTTTGTCATAAAACAAAACCCTTATTAGAATTTTACATTTCAAAAAAATCAATTCATTCCTTATTTAGTAATAATTTTATTAAAAAAATTATTTCTTATTAGTAACATTTTATATTTTCTATAACACAAGTAGAAGATAAATACAAAAAATATAGATAAGACTATTTAAAAAAATTATTATTTTCTTATTAGGTAACATTTTATATTTATCCACAACAAGTAGGAAGATAAATACTAAAATATATATAAGATGACAAAACAATAGGATTAAAATTTTAAATAATTATTCAAAAATTAAAAAAAAAAAAAAAAAAAAAAAAAAAAAAAAAAACGCGCGTGCGCGGCATATTAACTAGTAAATATCTTATAGAGTTACTTTATTACTCGTATAAAGAAACATAGTTAAAAATAATACACCTTATGGATGAATCTAAGATAGCGATACCAGATAGTACAAAGTTTATTGCTTAAATAAAAGCACACTTTCATTCATCTAATCTTTACATAACGTAACATCAAAGAAACTATTTTATCACTACTTTATTTATACTTTTGTAGTTTGTTTAATGTATGTATATTAAAAAAAAATATTGTAGTAAACATTGGCTGATTGGCATTATCAATCAGCTTGTGTCCCAATTGTTTAATTAAATGTTGTGTAAAAAATTGTTTAATTAAATGTTGTGGGTTTAAGTCATGCTTAAGACATATGAGATAAACAAAAATTTATGTTGTAAATGTTATGAGATAGTTAAATTGTCGTTCAAAAAAAGATATTGGTCAGACCCGTATGTGAGGGCGTGCGAGATGTGCTCTGCACAAGGTCACACATTTTTTAAATGCCTTAAAATATATATTCTGTTATATATTTGGGGTATCAAAATTCATTTCCAACAAAATTTTTGAAAGTTGTACAATTTATTTTATGTTGAAAATACATAATAAACTTGAGATAGATCATCAAAATAATATAATTTTTTTTTTCAATAGTTGATATGTGATATTTTTTATCATTGTATCTAGTTATCATATAAATTTTCGCACAAAGACTCGTTTGTTCAGATACGGTACTCATCTAGCTCGTGGAGGTGAAGAAGCTTGCTAAAAATTATCACCGCTATTGAAATAACTTTTCAACACTTTATAACTGAAACCTCGTGAATGGTGGTAAAATAAAGTAGTAATTTTCACATGAGTCAGGCACATTTATGCTCCCTTTTTTAAGCATCAATAAACTACGCAATAAAGCATGGATACTCAAGACAATTTATGATTTATCTATATTTTAGAGACTTTTTAAACAAGTTATAATATTGTCCTTTTAATAATAATATACTACGTAGTAGTTTAGTACACATCACTAAATATAAAAAACTGGGACAAACTTAAAGATATGTACACTATGATCGGTTTCGTCTTGTTTGACGTCTTCTTTTAGTTTACCACTATATAATGGATGGTTGTAGCTTGTAAGACTATATGATTCGATAAAAGTGTATATTTTTAATCTTAATTTGTGGCCAATTATTCTTAGTTTTATTTTATTTATTTATTCTAATTACTCTTATCCGGTTAATTCATCTTAAAGTAGACTATGAAATGTTCAAATTAACGTGGTCGACACCAATTTGACTAATGATAATGACATTTTTATTTGCTCAAAAAGTTTAGCATTTTGACTCACCAATTAGAAATTGTCAACTACAACTCCACAATCATCCATACATTTTTCAACCCAGCTAATTTTAAAAATTATTTTTCAATAGAAAAATAACGTTAAGTTTTTTATTTGTAACCATTGGATTTACACTCTACTAAACTACATATATTAATACGATCACTTGGATTCACGTTTCCTCAATTGCCTTTAGGTCAACTCATGTTTATTCATGTTAAAATTTCCATAACAAATAGTACACGATCCATGAATCCATGATGATACTTGTAACTTGTAACCCAAACTCTAGGACATACTTCTTAATCGTAGGTTATAGTGTCATATACATAGTTAATGTTTTTACATCAATAAAATTACAACCAACAAAAGAAAGTCATTAATTATGTAGTTGGTGTTCTTTAATTTGTACTTTGGTTCATGTACCTATTTTGTTTAGTTGCTTTAATTTCAACTTAAAGCTAATAACTATACTATTTGTCACTTCAGTTACATGATCATAAATATAATTTATTTCCACATAAAAGATCGTTTTAATCCATCAGGAGTTGGTTAATGTCGTAATTGATGCTAATGAACTCAATTTAGTAAGTTCTTATCTTCTGTTACGAAAATAATATTTGTGTCATTAAGACAACATAATTTAAACGATATAATACATCAACATTTGCTTGCATATTGAATCTGGGACTAATATTGGGCTTTTAAATAGCTTTAAGTGACATACAACCGGCTTCTTGACAAATGGTACCCTTGTAAAATATGACCCAACTCTTGGCCTGGTCAAAAGCGTAGCCAAGATTTAGGTTGTGGATGACCGATGATGCACCAAATCACAAATTACCAATTAACCACAATGTCAAATTTTTTTTGAAAAAAAAAAAAAAAAAAAAAAAAAAATCAAAAATAATGCCTAAATGTAGAAGG
>LBNU01034789.1:39544-58482 GCA_014162995.1 Artemisia annua
TTGATTTTTGCTTGTTTAAGAGTAGTGTGTAATAAAACCAAAAGAAACACTTGTTAGAGTAATTTTAGAGCAAATTTAGAATTCTTTACATTAATTAGGAGGGAAACTTTAGTCCTAATAAGCGTCTCATGGATAGGAGAATTTATGACTAGCACAAAAAACCGTACCACCAAATATTTTCCACCCAAATATGTGAGGTTCACCCCTAGAATTGGTAGGAAGAGAAGCATTCAACTTTAGTGCCCATGTGTGTACCGGTAATACTTAGATTCTAGAACTTGCGTTAGTGACCATTCCGAGTCCACAAGTGAGACTACATTCGTGTAGATTAGGATTAACTACATGATAAGAGGCATTAGGATAACCCTTGTTTTAAACCTGTATTATAATTACATTGGCTACATTGGTCAAGTAATTCTCCCACACCTTTGCGATGTACCCATCTTTGGTACACGATACCCCTAGTACACCCCCCAGAGCCTATCCCTTTCGTTTCTAACTTTAAGCATCATACTTAAAGGAAGAATTTGTTTACAATCCACCCTAAATGTGCAACCAAATCGCCTTAGCCCACCTTGTATGCACTCACCTTTAGTGCATTATTGTTATTTGTTAAACCCTTGTCAGTTATCTAATTAGTTACGTTGTTGCTAAGTCGAGTCATATCTTGTACATATTGTTTTGGGATGATTGAGACTCATGGGTAAAGTACTAGTGTTATGGAGTAATGGGGAAGAACATCATTTATTACCCCCATATGTGCTAAACGTTTTCAAAAGTACTCCAAGTGTTTTAATTATTTCAATACGAATCGTAGAATAGTAAATGTAAAGTATGTAAAAGTTCAAGTGTAAGGAGAAAGCTTAATCCCCATTGATGTATTATTTTGGATGGTAGGGTAAAAAGGTATTCANAATCGAAAAAATCAAGAAAAATACAAAAAAAAATTAGGAAAAATAGAAAAATAAATACGGACTACCATCCACGCCTTTCTTTTGTTTCTTAGTTAGTTTTTGTTTTGTTTTGGAAAGTTTAAGAACGAGTCTAGTCTTGGCTTGGCAACGCCCCTTCTATATGTGACTAACTAAGATGATTGACTAGCCACCAGTAAACTATCCCTTATCCAACCAAACCGTGTTTTTCCATATCCCTAAACCCCCCATTATAACCCTTTTGAGAAGCCCTTTTTGATAGTTATCCTAGGTGCTTACGCCTTAGTGGAGAAGGACTCGGTCTTTTCTCAAGCCTATGGTAATCTATTTACTAGGACAGGTAGTGAGTGATATTATCCATTTCCTTTACATTATATCTACATATTATAAACCGAGAGATGTGAGTATCCAAACACTACATGAGAGGTGCTAGTATATTTTCCCCGTGCTTATTATGATTAAAGTGGAACGACTAAGTCTTGTAATTACTTTTAAGTTCGCATTAAATGACCTCTAACTTGTTTTTCTATTGGGAATAAAAGCGCATTTGCTTGAGGACAAGCAAATCTCAAGTGTACGGGTATTTGATGAGACGAAAAATGTTACGTTTTTAGGGGTCGGTTTGAGTCCTAACTCGTATGTTTTTGGTATGGATTTCACCCAAAGTCGTTTCTTTTATCATTTTAGGTACTTTTGGAGGGAAAATCGCAAAAGGAGCGTTTTCGGGCGTTTTTGGAGCGAAAAAGTGCGGAAAAGAACAAAAACTCAAAAGACCTTGAAGATTGCAGGAGTTGACGTCGTCCCCTTGTAATGGGTGACGCCGTCCGAAGTCAAGTGAAGTTCAGAGATGGAAAAAAGACCTGGACGGGCCAGAGAGTTTGCTTTACAAATTGGTGACGCCGTCAGCCAAGGCTGTCTGAAAACCCTAATCGCCGCGCTGACGCCGTCCAGACTTGGGTTGACGCCGTCAGCCCGCAAAAACTATATATATAGAACGTTTTTCTCTTATTTTATACGAATTTTAGAGTGGAGAACTTGGGACCAAAACCCTAGTACGAGTTTTACAGACCTTGGAGGGTATCCAACCCCTTCCATCTTGCATGTTTAATTGAAGATAAGTATTCTTTCATACGATATGTCTATGTATTGTGTGATTACTATGTTTGCTGGCTAATTTCTCTTGTGTTTGCTTAGATCTAATGAAACCTAACTATTGATTATCATGTGATGTGTATGTTGTGATTGTATTTGGGTGAATGTTTCATCTACGTTAGACTAAGGAAAACTGGCTAATCTCCTATATGGTAACATGCTTGAACGTCTTTAGAAACGTGAATCATATGTGCGTTATTGGTTTTAAGGTAGTATTTCATGCATAGGTTGCTATCGGTGAGCTCATGATAGGATGCTTGACGTATCGTCATAGAGTGAGGTAGGAACTTATAGAGTTAGGGAATTGAACGCACTCCCTACGACTTGTTAGGAATACACCCGTCATCCACGCAAACTCAACATACTAATTACATGGTAAAAGATAGTTAGGGAGTAATGAAATCTAAGTAAACACTATTCTCCACCACTGATTTTCTCCAAAACAAAAATACAAAAAAATATAAGTAGATTAGAAGTAGATAACTTGGGTTAGTTTACTAGCAACTAATTCCGCCCTATCCTCCAAAACCAGAGATTTACTGCTTTCATAAAAATATAGAAATACAAAAAGAATCTTCCTCCACCCTTAGACCTAGATTAGAGTAGCCTTTAGCCTAACGAACACTATTCCCTGTGAGAGAACGATCAATCCCCCGGTACTTGCCACTACACTATACTACATCGGTCAGGTACACTGCCTGGTGGGGATTGCAAGCTTCTCGAGATCCCTCGAGAGGTAAAACGTAGTGCGTGTTGCAATCCACGCGCATAAAGTTTTTGGCGCCGCTGCCGGGGAATAGTTATTGTTTAGGTTAATTTTTATTCTTAATTAGGTCTACTCACTAGACTCCTTTCTAGTGAGATTTTGTTTTGTTTTTCTAGGATCCTCTTTAGTCTATCTTTTCTCTTTGTCTTTTGTTCGTAATCTTTCATTGACTATTCCGTTTGCCCTTATGGAGAACGCGAATCCTCACCCTTCACCCGTTGAAATCGCTAGGATGCGTGGCCAAATTGAAAGCCAAATTAGGGAACTTAAGGATTTTAATAAGTTGGTCACCCTTGAGCTTAATTATGCCCTCAAAGACTTAGCAGTTGCCATAGAACACGACAAGGACTTTGCACCTAAGGATTTTGCGATTGTTAACGTAGAGGAAAAAAAGGAGGAAGAGGTAGATAGGGAGTACTTTGACTTGTATCCAACTAAGGAAGAGCTCGCCTATCACAGAAATCTTGTTGATAACCCTCGACCACCCGTTGCTAGACTCATCCCTAAAATAAAAAGAGGTGACCCAAATAACATCANGGTACTTGCCACTACACTATACTACATCGGTCAGGTACACTGCCTGGTGGGGATTGTAAGCCTCTTGAGATCCCTCGAGAGGTAAAACAAAGTGCGTAAGCAATCCCTACGCATCAGTTAGATTTTGTGTTTTGATGTTCGTTAGATGTACTCTCTTTTGGCTGTAATGAATCCTTCCTTTTATGAATTAAGTTCCTATGCCTTCTTTTTCCACTGTGAGAGTAACATTTACCACTGCTTGCATTATTGTTTCCACTGTTGGCTTTATTTTCTGCATAAAAGTTAGTGGACAAACAAACTGCAAGCATAGTATATACAAACTTATACAAACTTATACAAATGACATTTAAGTACCAAAACCTCCCCTCAACACCAAAGACCATATAAAAGAAAGTTATGGATTGAGCATTCCAATACCTGTTACCAAGTATTGAAACCTACTCTTATCAAGACCTTTTGTTAATAAATCAGCATAGTTATCATCAGTATGTATTTTGATAACCTGAATTAGTCCCTTTTCATAACAATCCCTTATAAAATGATGTCTAATTTCAATATGTTTGAACTGGATTCTTAATTATGCATATGGTACTACTGTTGTCAATGTAAATGATGGTATTCATAAAATTGTACCCATAGTCCAAAAGTTGATTTTCAAGCCATAGAACTTGAGCACAGCAACTTGCAGCAGCTACATACTCTGCCTCAGTTGATGAATTTGCCACCATTGTTTGTTTCTTGCACTGCCATGACACCAATCTATTGCCAAGAAATTGACATCCACCTGTAGTAGATTTTCTATCCAAGCTTGCTCCAGCATAATCACTGTCTGAATAGGTGACCAATTCCAAAGGACTGCCATGACACCAATCTATTGCCAAGAAATTGACATCCACCTGTAGTAGATTTTCTATCCAAGCTTGCTCCAGCATAATCACTGTCTGAATAGGTGACCAATTCCAAAGGAGAATCTCTAGGATACCACAATCCTAGAGTAGGAAAAGCTTTGAGGTATTTGAAAATCTTTTTCACAGCAATCAAGTGTGAAACCTTGGGAGTGACCTGAAACCTTGCAAAAGCACATACTGCAAACATGATATCTGGTCTAGATGATGTGAGATACATCAAGGAACCAATCATAGACCTATACATGTGCACATCAACAGCTTCACCACTGTTTTCCTTCAAGAGTAGATATGTATCCTTATCTGCAGGAGTGCTACTTGACTTTGCATCAGTAAACATGAACTTCCTTAGAATCTCAGCCACATATTTATCTTGATTAATAAATATACCATCTGGTCTTTGTTGTACTTGAAGTCCTAAAAAGAAAGTGAGTTCTCCCATAGAACTCATCTGAAAATCCTCCTTCATAAGCTTCTCAAATTCTTTGCACATCTGTGGCTTTGTAGACGCAAAAATGATATCATCAACATATACTTGAACCAGCAAAATATCATTCTTGTCCTTTTTGATGAACAAAGTTTGATCCACTCTTCCTCTATAAAAACCATGACTAATGAGATAAGTAGTTAAGGTTTCATACCATTTTCTTGGAGCCTGATGCAATCCATAAAGTGCCTTGACTACCCTGTAAACTCTGTTTGGATAATCAGGATCTTCAAAACCTGGAGGTTGTGACACATATACCTCCTCATCAATATGCCCATATAGAAAAGCACTCTTCACATCCATTTGATAGACTTTGAAGCCCATAAAGGATGTATAGGCCAAGAACAACCTAATTGCTTCAATTCTTGCAACAGGGGCAAATACTTCTTCATAATCAATGCCTTCCTCCTGAGTGTATCCTTGAGCTACAAGCCTAGCCTTGTTTCTAATGACAATGCCTCTTTCATCCTTCTTGTTTCTGAACACCCATTTTGTACCTATTACCTTCTTACCAGAAGGTAAGTCACATAGCACCCAAACCTTTTGAATTTTAAATTGGAGCAACTCTTCTTGCATTGCTTCCACCCAACTTTCATCTTCAAGAGCTTTGAATACATTCTTTGGTTCCATTTGTGACAGAAAACATTCAAAGAGACATTCATTCTTTTCCTCGTGATCTTTAGAGTCATAGATTTCAGAGATGAAACCATGAATATCAGGCAATTTGGATTGCCTTCTAGTCTTGACTCTTGATTGAACATCACCAATCACATTCTCAAGAGGATGGGATTTGTGAATTGTTGTATGGGGAGTTTGAGGAATTGTAATCTCAGTTGGCATATTTGAGATTTCAGCATCATTGGCTTGAGCTTCCATATTAACTGGAGTTATATTTTCCACTTCTGGTGTTGCAGTGGGAACATTTGGTATAGCAGTGGAATCTTGATTTCCACTGCTTTCAGGACTTTCATCATTACAACCAGTATCCTGAGCATCTCCAGTCTTTGAACCATCATTTGCATCTGCATAGTCCCAAAAAGGTATTATGGACTCATCTTGATTCTCTTCTTGATCCTTGCTTGGTTCATCATAATCAACAAATTCTTCTGAACCTGCAAAATCATAAGTAGATGTACCTGTAGAGATAGGCACATAATTCATAGTATTGGTTAGAGTATCAAGATCAAACAACTTTTCTGGACCATTTCCCTGTATGTTCACTTTGTTTTCTAGGAACTCCACATGCAAATTTTCTTCAATCTTTTGGGTTCTAAGGTTGAATACTCTGAAAGCCTTGCTAAGCATGGAATACCCAACAAAGTACCCTTCATCTGACTTTTCTTCAAACTTTCCCAGATGATCAATGGTATTGAGAATAGTAACATGACATCCAAATGGTTTCATGAAATCTAGAATAGGTGCTCTACCTCTAAACAACTGATAAGGTGTCTTATTCTTTGTTTTCACAACTAAAACCCTGTTTTGTACATAACAAGCAGTGTTAACTGCTTCAGCCCAAAAAGTAATTGGCAATTTTGAATCTGCCAACATAGTTCTAGCAGCCTCTATTAGTGTTCTATTTCTCCTTTCAGCAACACCATTTTGTTGAGGAGTTCTAGCAACACTAAATTCTCTTTTAATACCCTTGTCTCTGCAAAAATCATCCATAACTCTATTCTTAAACTCTGTCCCATTGTCACACCTAATGACTTTAACTTTCATGTCATTTTGGTTTTCCACTTCAGTAATAAACACCTTAAGAATGTCAGTAGTTTCATCCTTAGTTCTAAGAAAGAAAACCCATGTAAACCTACTAAAATCATCAGTCACAACAAGACAATATCTCTTGAGATTTATGCTGCTCACAGATGTAGGACCAAATAAATCCATATGTAACATTTGAAATGGGTGAGCAATAAAGTTAACCAACTTGGACCTGCAAGAAGCTCTGTGTTGTTTCCCTTTAAGACAAGCAACACATGTTTGATCATTTTCAAATCTTTTCTGAGGCAAACCTCTTACCAAACCATCTTTAACAATCTTATTGATGGTTTTGAAGTTAATATGACCAAGTCTTCTATGCCATTTTGGCACCCACTGTTGTTTAGGTTGAGCCCTTTTGTTGTAAAAAGCATTTTTACCTATTTGTGCAGATTTAATAAAACTAGTTTTTGGCTGTGCACTTGAAACAGATGACTTATTATTAAGAGCAGTGTTAACAGTCTTAGCAGTGGAAAAACTTTTAAGTCCACTATTCAAAAGAACTGCTCTTGGGATCATGTTGCTGTGTGTATAAGGGTGTGTGTTATTATTAAACTTGTTTGTTTGCACCCTTTTATTCCCATAAGATTCCCTTCTCCCACCATAAAAACCACATTTAGCTTGTAGATGATCAAAGCTACCACAGTTATAACATGCTTTGTTTTTCATCACAAAATCACTACCTAGTTGTTGAGATTTAGCATGATTCCAACTCCTCTGGTTACCCCTAGGAGTTGTTGTTCTTTTTCTATACATCTCTGCATACTTAACAGATTATCTAGGTTTATTATCATGTTTCCTAGCTTCTTTTGTGTTAGTATTAACAACTTGTGGGATGGGTTTCTCAACACTGTTTTTAACATTTTCATCTATAATAGATGAATCACTTGCACTCTCAAAAACATCAGTGTCCTGCTTAACTTCTACCTCACTTTTAACAAACTTGGGAGGGCCATATTCAAGTATAGGTTCTTGAAAGTCTTCTAGGCCTGTATGTGCTAAATCTACACCTGGAGGTGCTGGTACACCTCTAAGTGGTGGAGGTACAGTGTTGTAACCTAAACCAGACTTAGCTTTACTAGTTATTTGTGCATCCCAAAATTTTTCAATAGACTTAGATTGATAAAACAAGGTGTCAACAGATAAGTTAACATTTTCATTTACCTTTTTAAGTCTTTCAACCTCTTCTTTTAAAGCCTCATTCACTGCTATCTTATGATCTAATTCTCTTTTAATGACAATCATATCATCACTGAATTTAGATTCATTTTCCCTATAATGCTCTAGTTGTTTTTCTAATACAGATATGGCTCTCCTAAGATTAGACACATTATAATTAAAAGCAAACAACTCTGTTCTTTGACTCTCACATAGTTCATTTAATCTTTCACATTCTCTAGATGCCCTACATGTTTTAGAACAACTATCAATGTTTTGTACCTCAGAGTCAGAGAAGGCCATGAGAGCATGTTCTGTAGCAATGAAACCAGCTTCAGTAGGTTGCTCTTCATCAACACCAGCCATGAAACTCCAATCAGCTTACACCATCAATTGCCAGCATTGCCTTTGGTTCTTCCACTGTTGGCTCCTTCTTTTGCTTGTACCAAGTGGATCTGTTATCCTGCTTCCTTGGTCTTCTACATTCTCTAGCAAAGTGTCCCAATTTGTGACAATTAAAACACTCTACTTTCTTCTTATCAAACCCTGCAGTCTCACTTCCATTGATGTGAATTGGCTTGCCAGTCTTCTTGTAGAATTTCTAGCTCTCATGCTAAGAAGAGCTATTTGCCATTTTATGTCCATCTCTTCTAGATCATCATCATCAATTTGCTCTATGTCTTCATGAGTCAAAATAGAGCCATTCACTTGTGTAGAGATGAATGCATAAAAGGTAGGTTCACTTAAACCAGCAACCTTCTTCTTTGAACCTGCAGTGGTAACAAGAGCATTACCAGTGGAAACAGTTGAACCAGCAGTGGCAACTTCATCATCACTATCAGCTTCACTATCATCTGTATCAATAGAAGTTGACATCAATGCCAAGCTATTAGAGCTTGAACCTAGCTTCCCTGCCTTCTTTAGCCTTTGCTCAATTAACTTAAAGTTGTTATATAGATCATTGAGCTTCATTGTTTCAAGTTCAGGTTTGTTTTCCCAAACTGTAACATTAGTATGAAATTCCACAGGCTCAATTCCAAACACAGTCAATTGAGTGACTAACTTCTGTAGTTTGGTGAATATGCTGTCAAGAGATTCATTGCTTGAAGCAGAGAAATTTTCATAGCTTTGCTTCAACAATGTCTTTTGAGTCTTCTTAGTAACATCATTGCCACCAAATACTGAGCAGATCTCTTTAAAAAGTTCTTTTGCTATTTTGAACTTTGTGAATGCAACTATTTGATCTTTTGGAAGAGTCATAATAAGTGAACTTCTGGCCTTAAGATCATTCTTCCTTTGAGTTCTTTCATCAGTTGTAGTAGGCAAAGAAACTGTAACAACTTCTTTGTCTCCTATCTTCTCAATCTTTTGTTGAGGCTTGAAGGAATCACCTGTTAAGATGATATCCCACAAGGCATAGTCAGTCATGAGAAAGTATTGCTCTATCATGATCCTCCACATCTCAAACTCATTAAGCTTGAGTTTGGGAAGTCTTGGAACAGATGAGTTTGACTGATTGTTTTCCATCTCCATTGCTTCAGTGAGTGAGTTAAGCTTCTTCTTTGGATCTTCTAAATCAAAGTATCAAAACCTGGCTCTGATACCACTTGATGGATCTAAAACACACTCCTTGTGTTAGTGATACTTTGAGTAATACTAACAAGCACGCGGAATTTACTTATTAGCACTTAGAAGATTGTTTATGTGATGTATTGTGAGTGAGAACAGTTTATGTATAACACAAAGCTTCAATATTATTAATAATAATACAAGTGATCTTGAATATCACTAGGGTTACACCTTGAAGCTCTCTAGGGTTATTCGTACCTATGATCATGACATAGGATCTCCTTTTATAGAACAAGGAGTCCTGTACAAGATAAGTATAAAGCTAATATTATAGAATATACACCTAATCTATTCTATACTTATCTACACGAATACATAGTTATCTCATAAGCAGTGGTAACTAAACATACTAGCAGTGGTAATGAGTTTCCACTGCCAGTGCAATCTTGAGCAGTGGCTTCCAAAGCTTATCAGTGGTAACTATATTCCCAACACTTTCAAATGAGACCCTAACAAAAACATGTCGACCATAAACTATGTGTTCTAAAATGCGTAGTTCTATGGTTATTTGAAATTGATCACTCGTTGTCAGATGAATCATCAAATATATCATCACTATCGTCATCTAATTCATCCGAGTTATCAAGAAACTCTACTTCATCTGATTGTTCTGCCTCATCACTAACTTCAGTTTGGGTCTCATCACCATTATTATTAACTATTTCTAATTCCCCTTGAATGACAAGACAAACAGGTTCTCGATCTCACTGTGATTAATTAGGATTAATTCCTTCTTAATTCATCCCATCTCCATTATCATCCCATTTTCTTCATTTTCCACTTTCTTCCAATCACATGCTCCTTGACTTTGTCTTGACAACAACCCACCAATCTTTCAAATCTTTTTGTCATTGAAGGATATGGGTGCATAATATACTTGTTGCTACTTGTGATGCTAAGACAAATGGCTCATATTTATTAGCCTTGATATGTATTAATGTAAACAATATATTAATGCTTGTGTCAATCCTTTACCCTCGAGCAAGCATCAAACATTACACTTAAAACAATATCACAACATAACGCCCACACCACGATAAGCTAACCTCTGATGACCTCTTCCAACAGGCCATAGAGAGTCGCACTCAGGTGTCGTTTATAACAAGCCCCTTTCACACATACCCAACTGTATGGGTGTGTTCACTCGACCCTCTCCAATTTTTCTGATGTGAAACTTGAAACCATTAATAAAATATCCTTATATGACCAAGCATGAGCCGCAGTGGTCCTCTTGCAAGGCCTTTCAAATGTGAAATCGATATCAGATCTTTTCAAAACCATAATGAAGAAAGAACTTTACTTAACCCGATATGAAAGACTTATTAGGAATAAGATTTTATTCCTGCTATACTTACATGTTTTTCTAACCATTCCGCAAAAACTTTATTCTCTATAACTCTCAAGACCGTCCTTCATGCGATATGAGGTTGCTGTATGTCGACACGAAATCATCAAACAACCTGCGACAGTGGGACAAAAAAAGTTAACCACTATGACAAAAACATTTTTCTATGTAAATGAAAAAACAAACATTCACAGTACCCTGTGGAAAGGGTGGAGTTCCCTGCACAGTAGAGAGATTATATAGTTATTGCCATGCGCATACTCTCATCAAGTTAAGGGCTTGTCGACCACTCTTTTCAAATAATCGCCGACATGGAACTTTGAATATACTTAATCGAGAGTCATCCTCGTAAAACAAGGTGGAAATATAACCAGGTAGGTGCAACCTTGAAAACACGATCAAAAAGCTAGGATCTAACGCCATTTCCGACACAACCATTTTGCTTTTCTTTTTTTTATGTACAATATATTTTCCTGATAATCATATGTTGTCGTTCTTCTATTGGCATTAGGAGTGTATGAATGATTTGAGATTGGANAACTTTTGTCTAGAAATTTAATACCAAACGCAAACACAAGTAGTTAGTGGCAATATGATTGGAGCTGGATATCACCCGCAACACAATTTATTCCGAAGATAAATGCTAAGAAAAAAAAGTTGTATAATTTTGATGAATGTTAGTTCATCTCTTATCTCTTATAATAAAACAAAACCCCTAGTGGGTACTTTGTCATTTTGAAAAAAAAGAATATTTCCTTATTAGGTAATATTTTAGTTATTATTTTTTAATTTAAAATTTTAAAAACTTGTTTTCTTGATATATTACACAAGTAGAAGATAAATACAAAAATATATAAATAATTTGCAACTAACAACAGGATTAAATTTTTAAACGATTATCTTTAATAATAAACAAATATAATTAAAAATCATAAATCAAGTACACAAAGATTAAATTATTTGTTTTTTAAAAAATAAAAATATATCATTCAAAAAAAATTTAAAAAACCCGCGCGTGCGCGGACATTATAACTAGTTCTTAACTAACAATTTAAATGATAATGTTAGTTCTTAAGCAAATGATATCCGATTTGTTTAAAAAAAATGTTTGCTGTTTCCTAAAGTTAATTAAACTAAAAGTTCTTACAAGTTATTATAACGAAAAAAATATTTCATCGTAATTTTTAATTAAAAATAACCAGCACCGCATCACGCAAATAACCTACTAGTAACATTAATTAGAAAAGCCATTACAACAACATTCAACATCATCGAAGTAACATTAAGAATTAAAAAAAAAATTGTTAACAGTCATACACTTAACCCACATTTGAAATACTTTTTGTTGGAGCTTCTTTTTATTTATTTTATTTATTTATTTATTGTTTTCATGTTTATTGAAAAATCAATCCAATAAAGCGTGTACGTATCGATATGTATTTGAAAACTATCAATGTATAGTTGGTATGATTTTTAATTGGAAAATTTGCAAAAATGACATAAAATATAGTTCTTTCATCTCATATGAAGTATTTATGTTACTATTTAAGTATAGATAAGATGCAATACTAAACAAGTAGAAGATAAATACAAAAAATATATATATAAGATGCAACTAACAACAGGATTAAATTTTTAAGTGATTATCTTTAATAATAAACAAATATAATTAAAAATCATAAATCAAACAAAACAAAGATTAAATTATCTGTTTTTTAAGAAATAAAAATATCATTCAAAAAAATTGTAAAAAAAACTCGCGCGTGCGCGGGTATTATAACTAGTTCTATATGACAACACGTACATTCATGTGAAATTAGCTAAGACGAAAGAACCTACTAGTAGTTTATTACTAGTAGTACATAGAGAAAATTTATTTGTTACTGCTACCACACGTATGTGTTGAGACATTTGGTGATAGGTGTGTTACGAACTTTTTAAAAACCGATCGAAGTCTTGTGAAATGACTAGACATATGCAACTCATATAGACTGTGAGTTTGATACTGTTGGGTTAATCGTTCATTAAAGGGATCATGTGCATATGGCTGGACTTGCATGACTATATTATGTTTTAGTTAATAGGTTGAATTGGTAAAAAGCTTTGACCGAGTTTTATTATATAATTGACTTGCAGGTTTAGATAGAGTGGGTCATATTGTAGCTTCTTTAGGTAGAGTATGTTGCTATATATAGAGCCATACGATATGAATAAACTACAGCTTTTTAGTCCTTAATATATTCTTTTCCTTGCATATTGAATTCACCACATAAACTTATCTATCTTTGTGCTTATTTCTGCTCTTATTGCAATCTGATAATCTTCAGATACTACTCAAGAAATGATGATTTACCAGCAACAACATGTTCCCCTTTGACAAAAGGGTTCAGGATTAGGAAAACAATATACAGCACAGTCAGTTTTAACATTACAAGCGGGAGCAGGAGGGCATATGTCCGCCTCAGGATTTGGAATTCCTGCTCGACGGCAATTATTCTTAATGCAACTTTGCGCGTTTCCATCCAAAAGAGTACNAGACATATGCAACTCATATAGACTGTGAGTTTGATACTGTTGGGTTAATCGTTCATTAAAGGGATCATGTGCATATGGCTGGACTTGCATGACTATATTATGTTTTAGTTAATAGGTTGAATTGGTAAAAAGCTTTGACCGAGTTTTATTATATAATTGACTTGCAGGTTTAGATAGAGTGGGTCATATTGTAGCTTCTTTAGGTAGAGTATGTTGCTATATATAGAGCCATACGATATGAATAAACTACAGCTTTTTAGTCCTTAATATATTCTTTTCCTTGCATATTGAATTCACCACATAAACTTATCTATCTTTGTGCTTATTTCTGCTCTTATTGCAATCTGATAATCTTCAGATACTACTCAAGAAATGATGATTTACCAGCAACAACATGTTCCCCTTTGACAAAAGGGTTCAGGATTAGGAAAACAATATACAGCACAGTCAGTTTTAACATTACAAGCGGGAGCAGGAGGGCATATGTCCGCCTCAGGATTTGGAATTCCTGCTCGACGGCAATTATTCTTAATGCAACTTTGCGCGTTTCCATCCAAAAGAGTACCGGCAGAAATAGTTGGACTGCTTTCTCCTTTGATTTCAACCACTGCCAATGAGATATGTTTTGATTAGCACAAGATAATGTTTCTTAATATTTGAACTTGGAACTTTTTTATGACAATAAACCTTAATTAAATATAAGTCATCATATATAACAAAAATGCAAAGAAAAACACGCCATACCAAATTAATTGAGTAAGAAAGTTTTACACTTACTTTAATTTTAAATTTTCATATCTTCATTAATAATAAACGCTTTTATGCTTTTCAGAAAACTGAATTATTGATTACAAGAATCTCAAAATATAAATGACATTGACCTAGAGTTCTAGACCAGTAGAATTAAAGTTACAAGGTTTTAATATCATTATATGAATAAAACGTAAAATAACAGGTTAATTATTCATCTTGTTACGTTTTACTACTCGATGCTTTATATGTTGGAATGTAACTTTTTGTTATAGATGCTTTATATGTTGGAAACCCACTCGACCAACTTTAGTTACGTTACCAACCACGTAAACCTCACACTTCACAGACCACCCCGCAAGGCGCAAGACACGAGTCGATCTTATAATCTACTATATGTATCAAGTATTTTCACAGTGTTCAATTCGTTGTTCTATCCCTTGTTTAATTTGCGCAAATAGGTTAAGTTTCACATATATCAAACACATATAATGTGATATGATCGAATACATAAAAGTCATCATTTAACAAACAATTTAATTAAGCTAAGAAGTCAATGACACACCTGTCATGAATAGTAATGCAATGGTGATACAGAACTTGACTGCAATGGCTTTCTCCATGTGTGATTGCATAAGGGATTATTCACACTTGTAAATGTTGAAGTTTGAAGATGCATGTATCAATGTCTGCTTCACTTGCTCCTTTTTATATCTGAATGTATCTTATAATTGTAGTAATATATTGATAATATTTCCAAATCATATTGTCTACTGTATTAATGCTAAAAGATAAGATATATGAGATTATTACTAACTTCCGGAAGAAGAAAAAAGAAAGATATACACGAGTATGTTAATGAAAATTAAATGGTGAAGTTTGAAGATGCATGTATCATGATACTATGAAATTAAATGGTGAAGTAATTACTAATTAAAATAAAGACTAATAAGTATTGATTCACACAGCTAATGAGCTTTATTACTAATTTCTATATATTCACCACTAGCTTATAGACCCATGGTATGCGTAATTAGTATACTTAAATGCATGTCTAATCTTGTGTGTTAACATCTTGTTAGTGACAGCAAAATGACTCACTTCTTCACAAACTAATAAACAGCTTTTACACCCATTTAGATATAAAATCAGTCACACATTTAGGCCTATTAATAATTTTTCGTGGTATCTATACTAATTATATACACTTGTGGACCTACAAAGCTTTATCATAAATTTTATTTAACACGTTTTGATATAAGTCAGAATACATCTTTAAATTTTAGTTATTTGTGCATACAAATTGTATAGTATCTGATTTTAATACTACAATTATTAAAAAATGTAAATTACTATTTTAGCATAGTAAAGCGTGTCGGATGCATGTCCAGTGTTGTTAAATGTTATTTTTATAGTAAAATATTTTATACTTATAGTTACAATTCAAGTTTACGCGTGAGTTTTTATATAAATTTTTCATTATGTATGAATATCGATTAATATTTTGTATAGATTTTTGTCGTATGAAGGATTTGAGTTTGTTTAACTGACATGTTGTTGAGGTGGATATTGTTTTTAATATCATATTTAAGACATTATGCTTGTTTAATAGCACATAATGACCCGTTAATTTATTTATTTATTTATTTATTTATTATTTTATTTTTTTTATTTATTTATTTTTTTTTTTGCATCTTCTTATTTAACTTTTAAAGAGTAATTACATGCGTCGCTGCAATATACACAATAAAGTGTATATGTTTTCATCTCACAATTACATGTGGGATTGAGCCTTCATTTTAATATTTATACTCATGTTAATAATAATTTTGGCCATGTTTAATTTTTAAACTCGTGTACGCACGAGTTAAACTTATAAAAAGGAATAACATAAGTGGTTATTAAACGTGGATAGAAAAAAAAAATATTTTTTCAGACATCCTTACTTACTCTCATAAAGAGGAGTAACATGAGTTGTTCGTAAATGTACAATCTCGTGTATGAATTTACATATCACAATAAAACGTGCTTTTATTTTGATATTTTCAATTCCGCTAATATACATATGCTTTTTTTTTATATATAACTACTTTTTATGTATAAAATTTTGACAAGTTTAACCAGATTGTTTTAATTTTAACTTCCTATTAGCTAATCGGATGACTCTATTCCTCTCACATGACTAAACTGAGCACTCTCATTTGTTCAATTTCAATTGCTCAAACATTAGTTTTTCACTTTTAGAAATCTCTTATTATATAATTGATGATATTTTAGTTCTAAAAAACATTTATATTAAAACTTAAATTGGTATTTTGTAGATTAAATATTAGTCATTTTTAGGTTTATAAATTTTTTTAATTAAAAAAAGTTTATTTTTATGTGCAGCAGAGACAACCAAAAGAATAGAATTGTTAAATGTAAATGTATTTTTGTTATATAACAACGAGCCTAATAGCACAATAAGAACAATAATCAAAGAAACATAAGAGAGTATGAGAGGGAAAGATAGAACTTGTCATTGGTGTGTCGTCACATTACAGTAGGTGCTTCTATTTATAGGGACCTTAACATGAATGGTATTAAGTACATATTGGGTGTTACAAGACTAATCATAAAGGTCATGAATATGAAGATTAATGTGCACAATCAAAAAAATAAATATATTCATAACATTCTCCCTTGATTGTACATCATTCAAAATACGCTTTGGATACCGCCTCATTAAAAACCTTGCAAGGAAAAAATCCGGTGGGAGAAAAACCATAGCTAAGGGAAAAAGAGTGCAGTCGTATTATTCCCCCTCATAATCACTTCACTTGAGCTCACTGAAACGCCGCATTCCAATGCCATATACCAATTTCTTAAAGGTTTATTTGAATTTTGAGTATAAAAATTTATGTATAATGTATTTATTTAGTTAATTAAATGTATAGTGTATAAATTGCAAGTGTTAAATTAAAACGTAAGCTTGATAAAGCATAACTTTTGAAGTGAAATATACAAGTTAGTTAAACTAATTTTTCCAATGGTGATAACACTAATTTAAAGTGACTTAAGCATATCATTGACCATTTATGATGTTAAAATAAAATCGTAGGTCGAAGGTACGTTCGTAAAGTAAGGGTTCCTAAGAAAACGAAACAAAGTATGAAAATGACCCGATTATCACAAGGTTAGCTTATCAAGCATAGTTTTAGCCTAAGACGTTTAAATTACCCTCGGTTGCTAACCCGAGTTTAGGCGGTTGTCACACTAAAAGGAACTCTGCCACACCATTTCAAATGAGTAACTAGGACTTAGAAAGAAAAAGAGACACATCAAGTGAGGAACTGGAAACCAATGAGCCATACAACTCATTCCCCTATGCATTATAGGGTTGGAAGGACATTTGATGCAAGGCCTTTACCTAATAGAGAAACTATGTGGTATTCATGTCAAAGGCATCATTACAGAAGTGGAACACAACTGATAAAGGTGGAAACACAACTGGTAGACCGGGTGGTGTAACGGGCATAGGTGTTAGAAGGGGAAACACAACTACAGTCAATAGAGTTGGTTATGTAGTAGGCCTACATATTAGAAGGGGAAACACAACTACATCTGGTGGAGGTAGTGGTGTAGTGGGACCAGGTGTTGCTGCTTATTCTAGAGGTAGTGGTTCAGTGGGTATAACACAAGCTGATGTAATTCAAGATTGCAGGTCTCCCCAATATAGTGACACTAGTGAAGACGAAAGTGAAGCACCTGCTAATCAGGGACCAAGTGAACGACCGACAAGACATGGACCAAGTGAAGTACATGCAAGTCATTTTTTTGGGTAAAGGGGAGTAATCCTGCACTCTGTTAAATATATTAACCAAAACGTTTAAGTACAATGGATATGGGTGAAATCCCATATCTCAGCTCGTTACATAGGCATAAAGCTTCATAACAAGATACTTCCTATTTTCTAAACAAGAAAACAAACCACTACTCAAATGATAACATAGGACATGACGAAATAAAATTACTTCCTAAGACCTTGAAGCTTGGTGCCATACATGGCATTAAAGGCATCCAAATTCCCTGGAAGATCATAAACCTGATTCGCATAGTCATCGTAGTCATAGTCATCATAATCATCTTCAAACTCTTGGCCACCACCGAATAGATTAGCGGACTCATCAAATGGGTTGGCAACCACCTCATCTTCAGAATCAGAAACCACGATCTCTCCCACCTTAGAAAAAGGGTTAACTGTCTTAGTAGAAGAGGCGGGCGGAGTACAAGAATCACTAGTTTTAGGAGCCACAACCGACTCCTTCTCTTTTAAATCACTCACAAGGGGTTCTTGTGATGCAGTACCTGTCTTAGTAGACTTATCCTTATTTACTTCCATCGTACGACCAGAATCCACATCCTTGTTGGTGTCATCTGTAACACTTTGGTGAGTTCATAGAGTTTATATAAAAAACAGTTAAAGTGATTCAGGTTTGTGAGATAATGAAGTAAATAGTGGGTTACGTTGTTATACACCCATAGTTCGTTTGCTGTTTGCCCTAACCGGGTCAATAGTTGAGTGAATCAATAGTGTTTGTATAAAAATCAGTTGAACACAAGTTTCAAGTTTAATAAACAGCGGGCTACGTTGTTATACGCCCATAAATTTAGTAGTTGCAGTACTGTATCATGACTACAGTACCGCCTTATTGCTCTAAGTCTCATGAACGCAACCGTTAACTAGTGACGTCATAAAAATGACGTAAGTTACTCACATCCTAGGGATGAAGTAAGTAATAGTGCCCTCGTGTAGGAGTTTTGCCAACATCCTATTGTTCTTCAAATAAAGTGCATTTGGCTACCTATCCGGCTAGCACAAATGGGGCGTCAACTGCCAATAGATCTATTCACTATATTCGCGTTCACTTGCAAGTGACTAAGGTTCATGATATGAGGGACTTTCAGTGGCAAAAGTGTGTCTTAGGCAATAATAATCATG
>LBNU01034789.1:75295-89054 GCA_014162995.1 Artemisia annua
CACCCCAAATCAGAAGAACAATACGTCATTTAGGGGTGAGCAAACAGACCGGATGGACCGGACCGACCGACAAAACCGACCGGACCGGACCGACCAAAAAAACCGCCACATTCGGTCTAGGCTTTTTGGTTAATTCGGTCTTCGGTCCGGTCGGTCTGGTCCAGACCGACCAAAAAACCGAAAAAACTTGCCAAATCTTGCCTATTTGGACCGAACCGACCGAAGACCGGACCGGACCGACCACATTCGGTCTCGGTCCCGGTTTTTACCTTAATTCGGTCTTCGGTCTTGTCGGTCCGGTCCCAGACCGATGCTCACCCTTAACGTCATTCCTTCATCATTGCCTGAAGAAGAACAAGCCGCCAGAATCATAATGGTTTCTTTACCCGACAGATTTCCAAACACCCCCTCGAGAACATCATTCCATTTCTCAATCTCATGTAACAAATATAGCGGTTGATGAATCCCAAAAAGACGCACACCATCTGCTTGATGAAATGCCCGATAAAGACGCACACCAGATGTTTGGTGAAATGCCTGAGAGAGAACAAGAGGGGACTAGAAGTGATGTGGTGGTGGATGTAGCGGTTTTAGATAGAGGGAAGCGTAAGTTGTCAGTTTCTTTGGATAAGTAAGTGACGGAGAATAGCTAGGGGAGGGGGAGAGGGGAGGTGAGACTTCAAACAAAAAGGGTAAAAGGTTTATAATTAGATGGCTATATATGACCCATATTAAGCTAACCATCCATTTCAGCTGTCTCAAGGAAATTTTTGGGCCAAGTAAGTTTTCTTATTATGCCCACCCTTATATGCAACTTGTCTGTGGATAAACTAGAAAGTTTCCTTGTAGCATCTAGATAAGTTACCTTGGAATACACGTTCCTCCCTCCACGTGATTAATGTTTGGTGCTTAATTTAGCAACTTGATATTTACCTCCCTTGACCAATAAGTACAACTTGGATCTTGTGTTGGTATTTCTAGGATTTAGCTCAGGGCGTTATAAACTTTATATTCGTAGTTACTCTATAATTAAAACATATTTTTTGGGTTTGAAGCTATAGAAATTCTTTTTCTGATTTGGAATAGAGAAAGTTAAAGTTACATCACTACTGCGATATTACAGAAGACATCTCACACAAAGTAGAACCACACCAGGCCACCAGCACCTTCTGATGAAAGTGGCATATTTACTGTTGATCAGATGTAGAAGATTTTCATCATATGTTGATAACATTAAGATTTAATAATTCAATTTTCCGTTCGTCATATTTTTAAGTTTTTTAAGCTGACATGTCCTCCATTATTTTCACCACTATACCACCTATGTGCCATCACCATCAAAAGGTGAACAAGTCCATAACTGTCAACCAACACACTGTATTCAGAATTCAAAACCAGTAAAAAGCGATTGGTACCCACTGCATCAGATTCTTTAACATTTATTACTTTTATTAGTGAGCTTACTTCTTATTAATGGAATGACTGAGCTTAATTAGGTGGGGTAAGAGCACTAGATCACTCCACAACTCTTTTACAAAGATTTACAAAGTACGTCAAATCACTTTATAGTTAATTGATGACTTTATAGTTAATTGACTACAGTAATTCTAAACACAAAGACAACAGCATAACATTTATTTCCTGTCTCGTTGATCGACTTACCGTTTTTTACGGTATGTGAAACACAAAGACAACAGCATAACATTTATTTCAAATTGTCACAATTTTAAACACCCGAGGTATATAAGGAAGCAGAATTTCATTCTTCTAACCAATGTGGGATTAAAAACTTAAAACAAGTCTCACACAACTAGCCCCATTAAAAGTTAGCTCTAGAGACATAAAACTTTATTTTTTTTTCCGTAATCAAAGATTAAATATGTTCTTTTCACACATTATTTTTTTCCGTAATCAAAGATTAAATATGTTCTTTTCACACATTATTTTTTTCCGTAATCAAAGATTAAATTTTGAACTCGGATTTCACTGGAATATTTACTGTTGATCAGGTGTAAGAGCATGCTGAGTTAAAAGTACAAAGTTTTTAAAAACCACAAATCTCCAGATCTTCTTTGTTCTATAAGGATGAAATTCAATGGAAAATGGGTGAACAGATAAAACTATTTGAAAGTATGGGATAGAGCTGGATAGAAACAGAAGAACAAGTATGAAATTCTTGGTGCATGGGAACTATTAGATGTAGATAAAAATGTAGTTAACTCAAATTTTTATATGAACTGTTAGCCAATGCAGTCTTAATACTATTTTTTCCTCTTTTAACAGCATACGACATCATATATACAAAAAGATAGACTACTTAAATTGAGAAAAGTTATCAATTTACATTAATTGCTAACCTCGTGCATCATAAACCGTTTATAACGGTATGTGAAACACTAGGACAACAACATAATGTTTATTTCAACTTATAAAAGTTTGAAACACCCGAAGTATATAAGGAAGCACAATTTCATTCCTCCAACCAATGTGGGATTCAAAACATTTGGTCAAACTTATAACGTATCATTTTTATTTAGTTTTAGTTTTAGTTATACTAAAGCCAATTAATTGCATATGTTGTTGGTTGCAAAAAGTGGTTGAGTTTGATATTGAGCTTGAGTATTTGTTTTGTGCATATTCCTTACAGCTTTACATGACATTTTCTATCGAGTTTTAAAAAGGTTCTATATTCATTTTTGATCGAGTAAATTGGTTTGTTTTCGGATCCGATGTTCAGTTAATCAAGGTAAAAAAGAGGAAGATGTCAACCAGAAATTTGCTTAAGTCCATTATGCTTTTGATCGAATAACTTCAACCAGCAGAGAAATTAATAACCATAATGCAAATTACCATATATCGACTTGAATAGTCCCAAAAACCTACCAACATTAGAGTAGAAAAAACCACTATAATGGAGCACCTGAATTTTAATAATCCAATATCACAAAACTCGAACCATATACACCTATGTTAGCTAGTAAAATTCCGTTTCTTTGATTCATGTGGAACTAAAAGGTTTTATATCATTTTATTTCTTTATAAAAAAGGGAACCACGCCAAAATTTGTAATAACTTTTTCTCTTTTGAAGCTATTAGAAAGCTGATATACTTAAACATGTGTATTTAGTGTCAATGTTTGGAGTTGGATATCACCAGCAACACAATTTATTCCGAAGACAAATGCAAAGAAAAAACTGTTGTTTAACTTTGATGAGTGTTAGTTCGTTTATATCAATTTAAGTCAATTACAAGCAATATCAGATTAGAGCTGGCAAATTGGGTACCTGTTAAAACCTGTTAAGAGAAAAAATGTGCTATGCAATTTTTTTATTTTTTAAAATAATTGTTTTTAGTATTCTAGGGTTCAATATTTAACTTATTTGATACATAAAACGTATAACTGTCATACATAAAACGTATAACTGTCATACTCAGACCACCAAAGCCAAGTGTTAAACGAGTCATTTTCATGTTTGAAACTTATGTTATTCGCGCGCTCTGAACCTGTTAAGACCTGTTAAGACACGATTTGCCAGCTCTATATCAGATCTATTATGAGCTAATGCCATATACAGAAAAAGATGGGTTTATCATAGGCTAACATCATATAACCAAAACTAAACACATTCTGAGCCATATCCGATTTTGAATAAATCACTATAACCAAACCCGTAACCCATTAATTGCTAAGGCCCATAACCCTTTCGATCAAAAGGCTTCACCGAGCAGAACAACTGATAACCTAACGCAAATTACCATACATCAAACTAGAATAGTCCCTCAAACCTTCCAAGATTAGAGTTAAAAAACAATTACCGCACGTCAAACTAGAATAGTCCCTAAAACCTTCCAACGACAAAAAGTTGTTAATTATTGTCTACGAGACTACGACTATCACCTACCAATCACCGATCGATCATCATTCAGTGGCTTTCATTGACCGACGACCGATTGATCATCGGTAGATAAAAGATAGTCACAAACTCACAATAACATAATGGTTAATTCAACTTATTTGTGGACATTTAAATACTTTTATGTTTGAAATAACTTTTTCGGCTAAATATATTTGTATATTTTTCTTTTTCTTTTTTTATAAAATACATTGTGTAATTCGGATTAAACCGAAAACCGAACCCAACTAAACCGAACTAGAATTTAACCAAACCGAACCGAAAACCGAATTTGAATTCGGTTTGGTTTGGTTCACGGTTTGACCCTAAAAAACTTTTAACCGAAATAATCGAATTAACCGAATAACTCGAAAATCAAACCGAATAACACCCCTAATCAAGTATCACAATTATTTTTCGTTTGTTCCAGATTTATTATTATTATTATTATTATTATTATTATTATTATTATTATTATTATTATTATTATTATTATTATTATTATTATTTATTTTATTTTTTTTTATAAACCATCACTTTTATTAACAATAAATAGGATTTTACAAGAAATTAGTGGGGAGCCGAGAAACCAACTGGCCCCCACACCTCTAGCAATAGCGAAACCAGTCCTATTAAAAATATGAACAGCAGCCCGCGCTCCAATGTCTTGAGTCATAGAGAAACGCCGAATACGCTTTAGAAGAGTTACTGCGTCCTTCTCAAGTTCTCCAAAAGAGGAGAAAGAGAAGGGGAGGAACTCATATCCGATATCCACACATTTGGCCTCATATTTGACCCGTTTACGTTGTGCGGCTTCAATAACCGCACGACCTGGCATAAAATCAATCATACCATACTGCGTCAAGGGTGACAAATTAACTACTGTAGTCATTTAAATGTTTACAAATTAACTACTGTAGTTATTAGTTACTCCGTAATTCTTACTTTTTGGTTGGACAATTCTTCATATATATTAAACCTTTTTTTAAGGGGCCTATTCCTTAAAACCTAAGTGGTCATTTTCTATCGAGTTATAAAAAGGTTCTGTATTCATTTTGTGTTCTTAAGGCACGTGTGGTTCTAAAACATGACAAAATGGAACGTATTTGTGTTACAGTTTTGCTATCTGCAAGTAGTTTGTTTCGGATCCTTTATGGCCAGATTATGTTTTCGGATCTTAAAAAATTTGTTCACCAATTTTATCCTTGGCATGTGCTAGTGGAAATGTGATTGGAGGTGGATATCACCCGCAACACTATCTATACCGAAAATAAATGCTAAGAAAATATCTATATCTATCTATATATATATAAAGAATGAGTTCCCCCTATTGAATGTGAGCATTTATGTCACAAGCTAAGAGACTCAAATATGTAGTTTAAGCTAATGAATTTTGTACATGGGAAGCTTATTTTGAAGCTTTTAAGCTGAAATGCCTAAAACTTTGCTTATTGTTATGAAACATTAATTTGCTATTACATTAATGAACTAACAAGTTTCTAACGTTTTTGCTAAGGAGTTCCAAAAGTCATGTTATTAATGAAATCTTATTACTAACAATGTTTATGTTCCCCAACGGTTGATGAATCTTGAATAGAATTTTTGGGGTTAGTAAACACAAAAGATCAATAAAGTAGTCAACCTTTCATTTTAGGGATGGGATCCTCTCAACCACACACCATTTTTCTTCTCCGGTTTATTTTTGGTCTCATTTTCTTCCTCCTTCTAGGAGTGTATAGTAGAACAATGTGCCAGTTTTAATTTGCTTTCTAAAATTATCTTTTTTTTAATAGATTTATGATTTGGTTTTGATCTTGATTATTAACCTATATAATGATTTGTTGACGTTTTTTTTGCAGAAACTCATGGTGGTGTAATATACAGAAAGATGATCGTTGGCGAAGTTAACTATTTGGTAACCAAATCTGAGATCTAATCACAACTATCATCATATGTAGAAAATGATCTAGCATGATTTGAATGGCTCCATTTTTTTAAGGGGTCTTGAACATGAAGATAGGAACAACATTATGAACTTGGATAGAGAGTTGAAAAATGGAAAATGTGAAGCATTTGTAGATTTACTTATGGGTTAAGGTAATTTCACTAATTTGATTTATTTAGATCCAATAGTTTAGGTTTCTAGATTTTAATTTGTTATTATCTGTTGGTTTATGTTGATTAGAATTAAGGTGGTGGAAGTTGAAAACGTGAGTATATGATGGATGAAGATTTGAAGCTAAAATGTGGTAACAAAAGTTTAATAATTCAAATAAAATATATTTTAACAAAAAAAATTTTGTATGAAAATCTTTGTAGTCATGATCATAGCAAGTATCTCCATCATCTTTATAAACTTCAGTGGAACTTTTGCTTAGTTTAGTGTGTGACTTACTAAGATTTTTAATTTATGTGTCCGATTTAAAAATGATAAGAAATAGACTGGAGAAGAACAATGCGTCAATTTTAATTTGCTTATGATGTTATAAAGTAGTAACCAGTTAGATTTTTTTGTATAGCTCCAAAGTTTATTGCATAGCATGATAATAAGAACAATCATTTTTGGTTCTAAATGGTCTTATTTTCCGTTCATAGTTTTGTTTACCTTTTAATATGATGATGCGGGCTGATGACTCTACTTTCTGTTGCAGCATGCCACTTGCTGCTGATGTCGTTGTTGGTACGGCCTTCTACTAACGCGGCTTGCTGCTGATGCGGTTCTGCTGATGGGTTGCTTCGGATGTGGCTCTAGGATACATACATCATATAGCTCGGCTTTATTGGAGGAAAATGAGGTAAAAAAAAAATTGTTGAACTATTTTTTAAACTTTTGAGATATCAAAATATGTAAGTTGCTATATACATGACATATACGGAGTTGTGCATTGCTGTTTAGTCGAAATAATGATCTAAAAGTGTTAGTTGAAATTTGATGGTTTATAAGACACACGTATGATGATGGAACCAGGTTTAAAAGGGATTGCGTACAAAAAGAATTTTAAACTGTAATGCAAAAAGAATTTCAAACTGTAATACACGGCATGCCTCTTAGAACTAAAATGTGTTTGCATTGCTTAAAATTGCGGTATCAAATTAAGGGCTGTTTGGATTAGGGATGTACTTCGGCTAGTTTTGAAGACACACGTATGATGATGGAACCAGGTTTAAAAGGGATTGTCGTGAGTTGATCCAATGATTCGGTTCACAATCTCAACAATGTGTCCTCGATTCCGCCATGTAAGACAATCTATAATTGATTACAATGATAAATGCTAAATGCCAATCTTCACCATTGCCGCCATGTAAGACAATCTATAATTAATACTTTTTTTTTCATAAGTTTATGTGGGTGTGTTTCATGTACTAATTGCTGATATAATATGTGTCACAGTATTGGAAGTGTTCTGTACACGGCTCAAGGGAAGTTCCATGGGACCACAAGAAATACATTGGACTATGTCATGAGTTGATCCAATGATGCGGTTCACAATCTCAACAATGTGTCCTCGATACTTTATGTAGCAAATGGGATTCAAGTAAATCAAGTTTGTTTAGATGTAACAACCGGCAATGATAGGGTCCATAAAATAATTAGTGTTGCTTCAAGAAGCCTCAAATTTGAGACTAGAGAGAAAGAGAGATGGTATTTAGCTTTCTTTTGGAGAATGTTTGTATCAATGTTTAATGTGCTTCTTTTTAGTTATAAAATATTGAATATTAATATGATGCATCTTTATTACCTATCTAGAGGAATGTAAAGTATGGGCACGTTGAGATTAATCTTTTAAAATTCTTAATGCACATAAGTAGGGTGAGCAAAATAGACCGAATCCCGACAATCCCGAAAAACCGACCGAAACAAAACGTCCCGAATCTTGAAACGACCATACTCGGGTCGGTATTCGATTTTGATTTTTCAGACATTCGGTTTTCGGACGTGTCCGGACGGGACAAAAACCAGAAAAACAAACGAATATCGAGACAAAAGCGACCGAACCCGACAAACCGAAACCGAACCCGACTAAACTGAGCAATTCGGTTCAGTATTCGGTTTGGGTTTTTCCCCGAACTTGATTTCGGGATGAGTCGGGATGGGTCGAGATTCGGCCCGATGCTCAGCCCTACACGTAAGTCATAACATTTGAGTTATACAGAGGTTTAGAGTAATTCCTCCATATCTGACACATTCGTCTTTTTTCGTATTTTGCTTCTTATTGCACTCTATGTATCGTGCTTTTGCGAAAACACCCAAAAAGCCCGCCGCAACAGACAGACATACACGAAGCTTTAGTTAAACAAACTTCGTTTGTTCAGTCGAGTACCCCCGATCAAAAACTAAGCATATAATATAACTAAATACGCATAACCCTTGCAAAACCAATGATTCTTTATGGTAAACAAAGCCCGTGCATCGCACGGGCCATGCTGTCTCGTTATTATATAATTTTGATGAGTGTTAGTTCATTAATGACAAAAAATTGTTAAATTACATTAATTAGAATCTACGCATCGCACAACCGTTTGTGACTTACACAACCGGTTATGCACAACACATAGACACCAACATAATGTTCGTATCAACTTATTTTTATTTTGAATACCCAAAGTATATAAAGAAGCAAAATTTCATTCCTCCAACCAATGTGGGATTGAAAACTTAAAACAAGTCTCAGGGGTTGTTTATTTTTTTTTCCTTAGCTAAGGGGTGATGTGAGTGAGTCCGACGTCTGTCTAAGCCTCTTGTTGGGGAGGATGTGAACTTTCATCCCTTGTGGATATAGACACAATAAGGGATTTTTATGGGCCCTATCTAGGGCTGAGCAAACGACCTGAACAGATCGGACCGACCGAAACCGAACCGGACCGGACCGACCACATTCGGTCCGGTCCTCGGTTTTAGCATTTTGGCTAATTCGGTTCTCGGTCCGGTCTAGACATGATTATTTGACCCATATTAAGCTAACCATCCATTTATTTATTTATTTATTTATTTATTTTATTTATTTTATTTTTTTTTTCCACTTTTGCTTTTCCTTTTCACCCGCACACTTGCACATGCCGGAGGTCTCATTGGAAGCAGTCTCTCTATTCCTGGGTGCATCCTGGGGTAGGTTTGTAGATACTGTCTACATCTTACCTCCCCCATACCCTGCTCCGGTGGGATTGGGTATGTTGTTGTTGTTGTTGTATCCATTTTAGCTGTCTCAAGGAATTGGTTTATGGAAACTCAATGGATCTGCAACTAACATCCATTTCAGCTGTCTCAAAGAAATTTTTTGGCCAAGGTAAGTTTTCTTATTATGGCCTCCCTTATATGCAAGTTGTCTGTGGATAAACTAGGAAAGTTTCCTTATAGGCATGTTTTATCCATTTGCATCTTATGTTGCTTTAGAAGAGTTGTGCCGCTTCTAGGATAAGTTTACCTTTGGTAATTACACAGTTCCTCCCTCCACGTGATTAAATCCTTCTCTNTTACCTTGGAATACACGTTCCTCCCTCCACGTGATTAATGTTTGGTGCTTTAGCAACTTGATATTTGCCTCCCTTGACCAATAAGTAAAACTTGGATCTTGTGTTGGTATTTCTAGGATTGAGCTCAGGGCGTTATAAACTTTATATTCGTGGTTATTCTTGAATTAAAACAATTTTTTTGGGTTTGAAGCTAGAACTCTTTTTCTTAACTAGTTTTAGAGACAGGTTGTTCATAGGCACTGAAACCACTTTCCAAAACCACTAAAGTGAAGTTACCTTTTTTCAAGGAAATGAACACAATAGTTACCAAACAAAGCAATAGAAGGTTACTTGTCTTTTTCAAATTGAGAGCTCTAGATGAGAAAGTTGAAGTGGCGTCATAGGAAAGCATTAGTTAAAAGTGATTCAAGGTTCGCACCGATATAGATACTCTGATATTACATGTACAATGTTTTAGATATTAGTTATCTGGACGTAGCTTTTCGAGGAATCAATCTATTATTACCTGTATACCCTCATTTCATGACCACTTTCACTTGTATATGGCCACAGAAGAAAGAAAAGTTATAATCACGTAATTTATCAATTAGGACAGCAAAAATTTAATGCCTAACCTTTAAAATATGTTAGTATTATCAGTATGTTTGTAATGTATATGTGGTATTATTGCAAGTGCATTATACAATTCTCTTTGGATTTTTGTGCAGCATGCATTTACTACCTTTACTTCTCGAAGCTTTATTATATGTTGATTGGTGTCTTGGGGTGTCTTAATTCTGATTTTACTATTTTATCTAACAGGAGAGACAGAGCTGTTTATCAAGTTTCGTTGGAAGGCAAAGGAAGTGCATCAACCACAAGACTTGTTGGTGGGCTATACCCCACCCGAGATGTACAGTCACTTTGGTCATATGAATGAAAAAAAAAAAGTATGAGAGACATGTTTCTTTCTGTTCTGAAGAGGAAATCAATCAGCCTTTTTTGGAGGAAGTTTTAGAATATTGGGTGATGCATTGTATCCTCCTCTCTTCTTTATTAGCCAGATTTAATTACATTCTATCTTACAGAAATCAATACAAGTGACGTGCGTCACGTGCATGTAAATCAATTTACATCTTACCTTTATGCGTTATATGGTTTGCATATCTTCTCTGGATCAAGTGTGTGACGACAAAAAGTTCATGAGTCCCTACCCATATCATAGTATTAAACTTTTTGCTAAGGTGGAAATAAATCTGCTGAACATTATCTAAGGCTATGACCTGATCATATTTTTAGGTAGTGTTAAGACTTGAGATACATTGTTTAGTTCAGTTATAGAATGCGACACAATTTGCAATTTTGCATCCATTGTGGCGTATTCTCAATAGGTTTTCTAACCATTATGATAGGAGTTGCAGGTTCGGTGGCATGTCAAAACTTGTTACTTCCACTTGACACCTATCGTAATGATAAACGGCTCGTCTTGCGGTAACCTTTTCATTTCTCAAAATTTCTGTCGCTCAATCCCCGCAGGGGTAGAGAACTCGTTGCTGTCTCGGCTGTGCTATCAGAGGCTATGTGGAAGAGTCCTGCTCTACATTTCAATACTGGCAACCATGAAATTTATAGTAATAGGAAAATTCGTCGATTTCATTAGAAATTTGTTACACAAACACAAGTATTTAGTGGCAATGTGATTGGAGTTGGATCTCACTGGCAACACTATATGTATTCTGAAGATAAATGCCAAGAAACAATTATTGTATTATTTGGATGAGTGTTGGTTCATTTATATTTACAATTAAGTCAATTATAAGCTATATCACATTTATCATAATCTAACACCATATACAGACAAAATGAGTTTGGCATAAGCTAACATCCTGAAAAGGGAGGGCTTCACCTGGTTTGAGTCTATGTGGCAGTGGGTTCAAACCCCGTGGATTAGTCGGCCAAAAATGTCGAAAATCATGGTTATCAAAATAATTGACTACTTAAAATAACAAAAAGTTGTTTATTTACATCAATTGTTATCTTCTAGTTTTACCGACCGTTGGTAGGTTAACGACCAGCAACGCTAGGAGGTCAACAAGATAATGTTTATTTCAACTTGTCATGATTTCAAACACGCAAAGTATATAAGGAAGCATAATTTCATTCCTTCAACCAATGTGGGATTCAAAATATAAAACAAGTCTCACAAACGAACTCAAATAAGAAAGTTGATCTAGTGACATGACATCTTTTGTTACCGTAACCATAACTCATATAAGCTCACATTTTTCTCTTCTTGTCTAATCAAGCTAGAGTAAATTGATAACAAACTCGAATACAAATATTTAGTGACAATGCAATTGGTGTTGGATATCCTCCATGAATAGTACATTAATCACCCAAAATTTTGGTCAAACTTATACTGTATCGTGTTTATTTAGTTTTAGTTTTAGTTATACTAAAGCTAATTATCATTTGCATATGTTGTTGATTGTAAAAAGCGGTTGAGTTTGATATTGAGTTTGAGTACTTGTTTTGTGTATATTCCTTACTGCTTTACATGGCATTTCTATTGAGTTATAAAAAATGTTACGTATTCATTCTCCATCGAGTTAAAGGCTTCTAAGGGCTTGCGATATGTTTATTTTTTTTATTATTTTTTTATTTTTTAGTTAATCAAACAAAAACAAAGGAAGATTTCAACCATCAATTTGCTTAACCGCATATTGCTTTCAATCAAAAGACTTCAACCAGCAAAGCAATTGATAACTACTCCCTTCGTTCCAAATTATATATCCATTTTCAAATTTCACGAAGTTTAAAAAATGTGAGCCCCTTACAATGGTAACCAATAAAATTTCATTATCACCCATTTAGAAGCATTTTGATTGGTTCTTATTCAAAGTGGACATTAAATTTGGGATAATTAAAAATACGAAAGTGGACTTATATTTTGGGATGGAGGAAGTATAATCAAAACACAAATTACCATACATCAAACTTGAATAGTCCCTAAAACCTTCTAAGATTAGAGTTAGGGATGGCCAAAGCACCCGAAACCGACGTGGAAAACCGAAACCGGAACCGGTTGGGTCGGGTTCGGGGTGGGTTGGCGGGTTTGAATGCGGGTTTGGGTATTGATATAATTTTTTAGCCGGGTACGGGTTTGGGTACGGGTTCTGGTAATACCCGTCCGATTACCCGTACCCGTACCCGTATCCGTTTACCCGAATCTATACCCGTTTTATTGATATTATAATTGACTAGAATATATATACATTATATATAATTTCTTCCATTATATTTTTTTATATACATATCCCTAGTACATAACATAGTTTATTATGTACATGAATTATTCAAAAGCATTAGATCATTTGATAAGATATTCATTTTTTTTACTTAAAAAAAATGTATATATTAGGGTGTTTTCCTTTGTTTTTCGGTGGAGTTTAGTGTGACTTAATATTAATACCGTCATTTTGTCCATATAATATTTAATCGGGGATAACAGAAACCCCCAGGGAAACCCGAAAAACCGATTTATAATATTAATCGGGTATCCGGCGGGTAATGGGACGGATAGGGTTTAGATATTATAAACGGATGCGGGTACGGGTACACTAAAACCCGCCTCGAACCCGACCTGTTGCCATCCCTAATTAGAGTATAAACCAATATAATGCAACACCTGAACTTTAGCTAGTAAAATTCCTCTTCTTTGATTCATATGAGACTAATTTTATTTATTTATTTATTTATTTAATAAAAAGGGTAACCACACTAAAATTTGTTATAGCTTTTTTCTCTTTTGAAGCTATTAGAAATCTGATACTCAAACACTCGTATTTAGAGGCAATGTGGTTGGAGTTGGATATAACCCGCAACACAATTTATCCCGAAGAAAAATGGAAAGAAAAAATTATTGAATAATTTTGATGAGTGTTAGTTCATTTATATTCTTAATTAAGTTAGTTATAAGCAATATTAGATTTATCATAAGGTAAGATCATATATACAAAAAGATGGGTTATATATAAGATAGATTGCTTAAAATAAAAAAAGCTGTTAGTTTACATTAATTACTATCTCACGGATGGGTACACCGTTGAATACGGTATGCGAAACCGAAAGACAACAACATAATGTTTATTTCAACTTGTCACTCTTTTAAACATCCGATGTGTATAAAGAAGCAAAATTTCATTCCTCCAACCAATGTGGGATTTAAAACTTATAACAAGTCTCTAAAGACATAACCTTTATATATATATATATATTAATACGTATACTAGCTATATAACTATTATATGATAAGTAACTATACTAGTTGTATACTATTTATCATATATATATATATATATATATATCATAGCGATAGCTATGCATATATATAATATATATATATAATCAACATA
>LBNU01034790.1:12158-34693 GCA_014162995.1 Artemisia annua
CCAAGAACACTTATGAGGGAATATACTCATGTATTTCCCAATGATTGAGTGGAAATTCCTGCTAGGGTCAACATCAAACAGCCCTGACAGCAGGTCACTTCGGTAATCACTTGTGGGTTACGCTTAGTGTGTACGGTGGTGTTCCAAAAGGTCTACAGTCGTGGGGTGATCTCCAGCGACTCACCTAATCGTTGGTGTACTTTGGTATGTCAGTGAAAGCCCTTTCGGGGGCATCCGATTAGGAACGGCCTTGGTAAGGATTAGAGAAAGTCTTCACACTATGCTGTTGACGATCTCGAAATCCGAACTTGTAAGTGCCGGTATATTTATTACTAACTAGTTTTATGCAGGTCAACATACCAAACTTATCATGATCACCATCATCACTCTAGTTCCACATGCTCATACCAACATCTAAAAGGAGTCGTCAGAACTGGTCAACCGTGAAGATCTACTCAACAAAGATGTATGAGCATGTTGGAAAGGCGTAATCACTCCAAAGACAAAGAAGTTGACGACTAATGCCGATTTCTGAAAAGATGCAGATTCATCATCTCATGCTTACACTTCAACATCATAACTCAAGATATCATGATCAAGGAATGGGCTTCGACTATGCTTCCACAACTCTGATGCAGAAGATCATGATCCAGAAAAGTGTAAGCATGACATCACAAAGACAATCACAACATCACAAAGAGACACATACACTCAAAGATGACTTGAAGCTAATTATATGGATGAAGAACGAAGAGCAAAGTCAAAAGATCATCATATACATCAAGGAAGTCATCTTGAGTCGTTTATCAATGAAGAATCAACAATTACGAGCTACGAAAGAATCTACAAAGATCTCAATGCAAGAATTCAAGAATTTTTCCAGGGGTGACCTCCCTTAGGGGGAGATCACTTGGGCGTAATCTCTTGGGCTGCGGATCAGGTATACAGTTACCAACCACAGGAGGACCGTAATCTCTTAAGCTATCGTTCCAACAATTATCTTGGACCTCCCGATTTCAATCAGTCTCAAAACCAAAATGCTCAAAACCGGAACCAAAATTTTCATCAAAATCAGAACCAAAATCGAATGAACCAAGGTTTTCAAAACCAAGGGAATTTCAATTCCGGTCAAAACCAGGGCTTTCAAAACCAAGGGAATTTTCAAAGAAATCAAGGTCATGGTAATCAGGGTAATTTTCATAATCAGGGAAATTTTCATCAGGGAAATAATTTTCAGGGTAATAACAACCAACATCAAGGAAATTTTCAAAACAACCGTGCTCAAAATTTTCCTAACCAAAATCAAAACGTTGTTCAACCCCAATCTTCCTCCGATGAGTTGTTGTAAAAAATTCAAATTGAAATCACAAGAGGAAACAAAATCGCGGTTATTGGTCACCAAATCAGCTGAACTTAAGAAGTCTTTAATTTGAATTCGACCCTCGGCTTCAGGTACACTTCTAGCAACACGATCGCTAACCCGAGGCGATGTTAAAGAACACCACCCGAAGTGGAGTTTCATATAATGGATCCACGATTCTTCTACCTCTTCTTCTCTTTCCTCCCAAGGTAGCGGAAAACGTGAACCTGAGGTCACTACGGACGAGGACCTTCCCCTACTAAATAACGAAGTAACTAACGGCGTCCACCCTCCAAGTTGTCCCGGTCCCGAAACTAAAAACCAAACCTGGAGTTGTTTTTGAACCCTCCAAAGTAAAAAACTTCCCGTTGAAAAAACCAAACCTAAACCTTCAATTCCTTATCCTTCACGTTTAAACGATCAAAAGCTCCGCGAAAAAGCTAGTCATCAAATGGAAAAATTCCTCCAAAATTTTCAAGAATTACATTTTGATATAAGCTTTGCGGGTGCTATTCTTCTGATGCCCAAGTTTGCATCAACAATCAAGAACTTGTTAAACAACAAGGAAAAACTCTTTGAGATGGCAAAAACTCCTTTAAATGAAAACTGCTCTGCAGTTCTTTTGAAACAGCTTCCCGAAAAGCTGAGAGATCCCCGGAAATTCCTCATTCCTTGCATTTTTCCGGGAATGGTTGAATGTTTTGCCTTGGCCGATCTTGGTGAGCATATTTCTCAAGAAGATGAGTCATGGGCCAGGAGATTTTAGAAAAATCTTGTATGAATCTACGATAGAATCCGGCATGACCAAGGAAACTCCTGACACCTTTGACAGTGGTGGGATGAGGCAGCTTGGCAATAACATCAACTTTTGCTCTGTCGACCTCAATCCCGTTCTTAGAAATCTTATGGCCGAGGACAATGCCCTCTTTGACCATAAAATGGCTCTTCTCCCAATTCAGACTGAGATTGGTGTCTTCACACCGCTTAAGCATGTTGTCTAAATGGGATAGACATGATTGGAACAAATCCCCAATGACCGAGAAGTCATCCATAAAGACCTCCATAGTTTTCCCGGTCATGTCGGAGAATATGGCCATCATGCACCTTTGGAACGTGCCTGGAGCATTACATAAGCCGAATGGCATACGTCGGTTGGCAAAAGTTCCGTAGGGGCATGTAAAGGTGGTCTTTTCTTGATCCTGCGGATCAATGGGAATCTGGAAGTAACCCAAGAAACCGTCGAGGAAACAATAGTATTCGTTTCCCGCTAATCTCTCGAGCATTTGGTTCATGAAGGGTAGAGGAAAATGGTCTTTACGGGTGGCGTCATTTAACTTTCGATAGTCAATGCACACTCGCCATCCCGTAACCAATCGAGTTGGAATCAGTTTGTTTTCTTCATTTGTGACAACAGTAATGCCACCCTTTTTGGAACACAGTGAATGGGACTAACCCAAGGACTATCAGAGATAGGGTAAATCAATACGGCATCAAGAAGTTTGATAACTTCTTGTTTGCTGACCTCGTGAATTTTAGGATTAACCTTTCTTTGTTGTTGAACTGCTGGTTTAAAGTCATCCTCCATTAAAATCTTGTGTGTACAAAATTCTGGGTTAATACCCTTGATATCGGAGAGTTTCCAAGCAATGGCTTGCTTGTGTGACTTCAAAACCTTTATAAGAGCAGCCTTTTCCTCATCACTTAAGTCTTTTGCAATTATGACTGGTAATTTATCATCACCCTCCAAAAATACGTATTCGAGATAAGGTGGCAAGTCCTTAAGTTCGACCTCAGGAAATTCATCAGTTTTTTCAACATATTTGATTTCCTCATTATGAAGTTTTTGTGGAAGAACAGGAGGAGGAGAGGGATCTTCATTCAACAGCTACTCAAGGAGAAGGATATCCTTATCCGGGTCAATCTCTTGGTTATCAATTCTCTCGGGAATCAAATCACTTTTGAGAAAGGCCTCTATTTCCCCTAAGATGAAATCACTTCCCTCAAACGGAGTGAGAGAAGGAGAAGAATCAGCGATTATAGGTTGAGAGGAGGGAGTGGGATTGCCACTCGGAGAATTATCGGTGAAACCAAGAATTTCTTGAGAATACTTTTCCGAAGCAACATCGATTCTGTTAATTTCTGCTGAGTCATAATTGGAAGAGTACCGCGAAGTTTGATCAAGCTTGAATGTGATGCTTCATTACCACACGTAGAGTGATTTCTTCATCAAATACATCGATTAAAGCACGGCCCGTTCTTAGGAATCCCCTCCCTAAAATGAGAGGAACCCTCGGATCTGCATCGAAATCAACAATCACGAAATCTGCAGGAAATTGGAATTTTCCTACTTTCACAAACACATCCTCAGCAATGCCGAGGGGGCGAGATATGGAACAGTCTGCAAGCTCAAGAGTCATGCAGGTAGGAGTGAGTTCAGGAAGAGAGAGTTTCTTCCAGACAGAGTGAGGCATCAGGTTGATGCTTGCGTTTCATCTTCTCTCCCGAGTGCATCGAAGCTTTTCAAACTCTGAAGAAAAAGCTTACCGAAGCACCCATCCTAGTTGCCCCCGATTGGGACCTGCCTTTTGAACTCATGTGCGATGCAAGTGATTTTGCTATAGGTGCGGTCTTGGGACAACGAAAAACAAAACACTTTCAGCCTATACATTATGCAAGTAAAACTATGACTGAGGCTCAGACTCATTACACCACAACAGAAAAAGAATTATTAGCCGTGGTGTATGCTTTTGAGAAGTTCCGGCCATACTCAATCTTGACCAAATGCATAGTGTATACAGATCACTCGGCTCTGAAATATCTCTTTGCCAAACAAGATGCAAAGCCGAGATTGCTCCGATGGGTTCTCCTCCTGCAAGAATTTGATATTATCATCCGTGATAAAAAAGGAGCTGAGAACCTAGCAGCTGATCATTTGTCCCGATTAGAAAACCCTCACTAAGATGTGTTCAAGAAAAAGGAAATAAATGAAACGTTTCCTCTAGAGACACTCAATGCGGTTTCTTTTCGTGGTGATTCTACTACCCCATGGTTTGCCGACTTTGCAAACTACCATGCGGGTAACTTTGTTGTGAAAGGGATGTCGTCCCAACAGAGGAATAAGTTCTTCAAAGATGTTAAACATTACTTCTGGGACGACCCCTATCTGTTCAAAATCTGTGCAGATCAAGTCATCCGGCAGTGTGTTCATGGCCAAGAAGCCATGGATATTCTTAAAGCTTGTCATGGTGGACCCATGGGGGGACATCATAGCCCAAGTTACACCGCCAAAAAGGTGTTTGATTCCGGTTTCTACTGGCCCACAATCTACAAAGATGCTCATGACTTTGTCAAAACTTGTGACGCTTGTCAGCGTCACGGGAATAACTCACAAAGGAATGAAATTCCTCAAAATGCAATTCAAGTTTGTGAAATCTTTGACGTCTGGGGCATTGACTTTATGGGGCCGTTTGTATCATCTCGAGGAAAAAAATACATACTCGTGGCTGTTGACTATTTGTCAAAATGGGTTGAGGCGAAAGCATTACCCACCAATGATGCCCGAGTTGTTGTGAAATTTTTGAAATCTCTTTTTGCTAGGTTCGGAACTCCACGTGCCATCATTAGTGATCGCGGTACGCACCTTTGCAATGATCAATTCGCAAAAGTCATGCTTAAGTACGATGTCACTCACCGTCTTTCCACCGCGTATCACCCCCAAACAAGTGGGCAAGTGGAAGTTTCCAACCGTGGTATTAAAAGAATTCTAGAAAGGACCGTAGGTGAAAACCATGCCTCTTGGTCGGATAAACTAGATGATGCACTCTGGGCCTTCCGTACAACATATAAAACACCCATCGGGTGTACTCCCTACAAGCTTGTGTACGGAAAGGCGTGTCATTTACCGATTGAACTTGAGCACAAAGCCTACCGGGCCTTGAAACATGCTAACTTAGACCTTCAGACAGCGGGTGATCACCGTAAAGTTCAACTGAATGAATTAAATGAGCTACGTGATCAGGCTTACGAAAACTCTTTGATCTACAAAGAAAAGACAAAGAATATTCATGACTCAAAAAAAAAGAACCGCGTTTTCAACATTGGTGATCGAGTCCTTCTTTTCAATTCACGATTAAAGATCTTCTCGGGTAAACTCAAAACCCGTTGGACTGGACCATTCACTATTGCAAAAGTTTATCCATATGGTACCGTTGAGTTATCTCAAAATGGCGGTCCAAATTTCAAAGTGAACGGCGATCGGTTGAAGCACTACTTTGGAGAGGACATACCACTCATGGTTGTCCCGGATCTCCAAACCTTCCCCATGNAGAATTTGCCAAAAATTGTATGGTATTCAACTCACCATATCTTTGATAGTGAAGAGTTGGCTAGCCCACAAGGTTATGGCTTGTGGTAAAGGCAGTAGAAAACCATAATTGGTAATCAACTCACCAAGAGGATAACTGTATTCTATCAAAGAGTTGGCTAGTCCAAAAGCAAACGGCTTTTGGTAAAGACAAATCAAATCCGTTAATAGCTGATGGTTTGCTAAAAATCATTTGGTTATCAATGTACCATAGTATCATATTAAAACATTGGCTACTCCAGAAATAATGGCTATCTGGTAAAGAGACATTAAATCCATTAAATTTTCAAAAAGGATTGCTAGGGACTAGCAATAATTTAGTGTGGGGGATTGATGAGTGTGTAAATACTCATCATTTTTGTCCCATCTGAACTGCAAAAACATTTAAAAACACTCAGAAATGCCTCAAAATACAGAAAATATCCCTAGATTGTGTTTTTATATGTTTCAGGTGCAAAATGATTGAAAACAAATAAAAAATGAGCAAATTTGCATAATTGGCAGTTTCAGTCCCTGAACTTTCAAAAATTGTCAGAAATGGTCTCTGGATAAATTATTTCAAAGAAAAGTCAACAACAGTCCCCCAGGAATCAAGGAAAGACAAATTATACACTTGAAGTTCAAGTTTGCAAAAATGGCAACTCAGGCCCCTCAAGTTTCAAAAATGCAAAATTAGTCCATGGGTTTTTAAAATTGGAAAAATAACTTCTAGGGCCCTTGTACTATTCAACCTTGGCAAGAAAGGACCCTTTGAGAACTTTGAGAAAGTTACATGATCAGTCCCTGGAAAAACAGCATGTTACACATTTGGTTGTTGGGCTAAATAATACTACTAAACCAAACGGACTCCTTTTTTATTACTCCTAAACCCATAATAAATCCAACCCAAAACATAAACCATCCCACCCTTTTGCCTGGTCCAGTCCAAAAGCAAACACAGGCCCAACACCCTCACAAGCCCATTGATGAGTGCTCAAACACTCATCATTTTTGGTCAAATCTGAACTGCAAAACATTTAAAAACACTCAAAAATGCATCAAAAATACTGAAAATATTCCAAAATTGTGTTTTATATGTTTCAGATGCAAAATGAGTAAAAACAGATGAAAAACGAACAAAGTTTGCAAAATTGGCAGTTTCAGTCCCTCAACTTTCAAAACTTGTCAAATTCAGTCCCTAGGCATTTGTTTTGTAAGAAAAGTCACCAAAGGTCCTTTTGAAATCACAAGTTGTCATAATTAGTCCTTTGGTGAAAAATTTCAGAAGTTTACAAATTTGGTCCCTGTACTTTCAGAAATTGGCAGATTTGGTCCCTGGTGGAATATTTTGGATGAAAAGTCAACATTGGTCCTTGGGAAGTCACAAGAAGTCATTATTAGTCCTTGGAATGAAAGTTTGAAGAAAATTACTTTTTGGTCCCTCAAGTTTCAACATTTGGCATTTTTAGTCCCTGAAGGACCAAAAGNAACTTTCAAAACTTGTCAAATTCAGTCCCTAGGCATTTGTTTTGTAAGAAAAGTCACCAAAGGTCCTTTTGAAATCACAAGTTGTCATAATTAGTCCTTTGGTGAAAAATTTCAGAAGTTTACAAATTTGGTCCCTGTACTTTCAGAAATTGGCAGATTTGGTCCCTGGTGGAATATTTTGGATGAAAAGTCAACATTGGTCCTTGGGAAGTCACAAGAAGTCATTATTAGTCCTTGGAATGAAAGTTTGAAGAAAATTACTTTTTGGTCCCTCAAGTTTCAACATTTGGCATTTTTAGTCCCTGAAGGACCAAAAGTGAAAAATTACATTTACAATCCTTGGACTATTGATACTTGGCAGAATCTACCCTTGGGAATACTTTGGAAATTGGCAACATGGGTCCTTTAAAATTTCAGCATGTGCAAATTTGGTCCTTGGGCTTTATTACTAGTAAACATAAACGGACCCTTGTTTAATATTAACCCAACACTAATAAAAACCCACCCATTCCCAATTCAGTCCAACTCACCCTTGGCCCAACACCATTCTCGGCCCAACACCCAAAAATATATCCCCCCGTTTTTATCCTTCCCAGTCAAACACCAAAGTCAAACCTCCACCTCCTTCCCCACTTGTGTACCTGCTACTGCTCACCTCCATACCTCCAACTCACCTTCACCATTCTATGTCCCCCAACCTCCATATGATCCAAAATGCATTTATTGATCTTAAAATCCTCCAAGTAACCTGCTAGTGGATAAATACCAATTTGGCGCCAAAAATTGAAGCAATGGCTAAGATTGATTTGAGTCATCTTGTGGCTCAGAACCAAGGTGGGAAAACTCCAAGACCCCTTTTTGAAGCTTATAAAAGGAAGAAAGAGGAGAAGACAGAGTTGTTAGTTAATTTAGTAGTTAGTAGTAGCAGTTAATAGTGTAACTTAGGATGTCGTTGTAATTTATTTTAGCCCTTTTAATATCAATTTCAGTTTTAAAGTGTAATTTCAGACTCATTAATGTAATGTAAAGTTGTTTTAATCAATCAATTAAGCTTTAAGTTCAAATTTTAGTTTCCACTTAGAATCCTCAAAATCTTAGTTTTCTTTTTATGTTGTTAAAAACGGTTAAAAAGTGTTCTATTAAGCTCAAATCTAGTTACTTATAAGCTTTTGTAAGCTCAGTAGGCATAAAACCTTGTTTCACTTTGAAAACTCAAAAATACCAAAAATACTAGAAATATAGGTTTTAATTCAAAAATCAGTTTGTATGAAGAAGGAAGCAATGGAGCAGCTTGAATCTGGATGCACTTGGGTTAAATGCTTCATGGGAAACTTAGGTTAGTGGTTAGAGTTCTTGGTTCCTAGTGCTTTGCTTGGAAGCAATTTGTAAGCATTTTTCTACTTTTCTTGCATTTTACTATAGGTGTGTTTAATTCCATGTAACTCAGTGTTTTTATGCTCTTGTGATGTTCCTGAGTTCAGTTTAGGTTAGTATATGCTTGTTTATTTGGTTAAATCTCAGTCCCCTATGATTTACTTGTTCGACTGTCCAAAATGGTATTATGATGAATCTTGGGAAAATGTTGTTAATGTTTGTTCTTTTATGCTTAAATGAACTAACCTCATCATATTAGACCCTTGGGAATCATTTTCATGGTCTAAATCAGTTTTATGTTTTGAAAATCATATTTTCATAAGTTTTAAGGGGTGTTTGGTGAAATGGAGTAGAATGGATTCCTTTGTGTTTCTGTGGAAGTTTTCAGTTTAAACATGTCCTAATAGGTTCCACTAATTCATGTAAGTCATAAAATCCAAGCCTTATGTGTGAAAAAGTCAAATCTCTCTTTTAAATCCCAATTTTTTTGTTAACTGTCAAGGTTTTAGAAACAATAATCACTCATTTGAGTTCCATAATTGTTAAAGTAGCTTAATATAGTCTCATTGTAGCTTATAGTATCATAATCAGTCAATAAATCAAGATCAAAACTCAAGAAAGTCAACTTAAGAGTTCATAATCAAAAAGTCAAAAGGTTTTCAACAACAGAAAAAATCTTTTATTTTTCATTTCTTCAATTTTTAACCAAATCTTGTAAAAGTTTGGGATAATGTAGTCTTATATATTGCTTACTTGGTGGTATTTTTATTTTAATTTTTAGAATTTGTTTACAAGGCGTAATCAACCTTTTTCGGGCTGCAAAAACACGTTTTCAACAGCAGAAGTGGTTTTTGATTTTTCATTTCTTCGTTATAAGTCCTTTTTAGCTGAAATTTGGTTTGTATCTTATTTAGTAGATTATATAGTTACAGTTATTTTTAGTTTAATTTTTAGATTTTTTCGTCCAAGGACTTTAGCCCTTTTTCGGGCTGCAAAAGTTGATTTTGACAGAAAATGACAAAAAAACCGTTTTTCTTTTGAATGTAACTTGTTAACTAGTTAAGCTCATGACTTGAACTTTTGTTATTTGAGAAGCTTGATATACTGTCTTGTTAGCTATGTTCCTTTTTTACCCTTAGTCACTTATTAGTCTTTTTTATATTGCCTCCTAGTTGCCCTTTTGGACCTGTGTGATTATCATGTATGCACAGTTAGCTTGTGCATTTGAGCTTGTGATTGTTTGAGATTGTGATTTTGATTCTGAGTAATTTAGTTGTTCATTTAAGCTTGTGTAGTTGGTATTGATATAGTTTAAGCTTAGTTACGCCATTAGGATTAGCTTATCACTTTCCATCTTAAAGCTTTTCTTTTGAAAATCTTCTTTTTAGTTAAATTTGTTCACTGTTGGTTTAGTGAAGCTTGTTCAGAGCTTGTTTGATCCTAAAAACCAAGAAGTTTTCACAAAAAGTTAGTTATATTAGTTGTTCTTAGCTTTTGTAATAGAAAAGAAATAATAATAATAATTTGCAAAAAAAGTGGCCAAAGGGATTCGAACCCTGGACACTTAGCTCACCAACGACACAACACACACACTGCACTACCACTTGCCCTAGGGTCTTTTTCAATTAACCTCTTACAAATTTTATTTTTATAGTAATAGGTTCCATTTAAGCTTATTTGTCTTAACTGCTTATTTAACTGCTTTTTAATAAGCTAATTGGGTGTTTCATATTTTTTATAGACTTCTGTTATAGTAAACTAGTTTTAGAAAAAGTTTCATAATTTTAAAAGTTAGTTTAGTATTTATAATAATTAAATCTAGTTTAATTAGTAATTATTTAATAATAAATAATTAAAAAGTCAAATAAATAATTTTCTTTTTCTAAAATTTTCTTTTGTCATGAGGTCCATATAAAAGCAACTTTAGTATCCGTAGGATTAATATTGCTCACTTTTTCTATTTTTATTTGGTACGTTTACGTTATTTTTAACTTAAACGTACGTTTTTAAATTTAAATCCGTTTTAGGTTATTCTGCTTTCACGTTGTTGTTAATATAGATTATTTAAGTTCTTTTCATTCATATTTGCTTTGTGTAATCACCCAATCTCTTATATCGTTTACTCATTCAATTTCACCCGATCACAAATCCGTTTTGTATACCATTCACACCTCGTCGGGACATAACGACCCGGGAAAACACTGTACTCATTGGTTTAGTATTGGCTCAGTAGGTTTGACCTTGTTGACCATTTCTTGGTCAATATTGTCTAACTGTTCAGAGCCAATCACCCAATCCCACACCCCCTTAATTATACACTGTAGTCAAACCCACAGTCAAACTCCACCCCTTTCCCTCCCTTCGTCCCCAACTTGCCTGCAACCATGTCACATCCACCACCCCCACCATCTCCACCGCCCATCCTACTACCCACCTATTATCACCTCAACATTAAATGCACCACCCCCAATTGGTATTTAACATTGCAATTTGCACTATTTTATTTTGGTGCCAAAACACACCAAGGACCAAGATTGAATGTTAGCTATCCAATGGTTGATATTTATGATGGGAAAGACTCAGTGGGACCCAAGGACCTCTGAAAGTCACTTATAAAAGGAAGAGAGAAGGAAGAAGACAGTGTGTAGTTTTTTAGTCTAAAATTAGTGTCGAATAGCTTAATTTGTCATTTCCTTGTAATCTTTAGTCAAAATTAACATTGTACTTAGTCTTTTGAATGAAATTTGAACCTTTTTCAAGTATCAATCTCAGTATTACTCTTTGAATTCAGTTTATGGTTGTTTTACCTTAAAATTCTAAGTTATTTTAGAAATTGGTATTAGTTGTTGTTATTGGACTCTTTTAGCACATATAAGCTCCTATATAGCTTCTATAAGCTATTAGAAACATAAAAGATCAGTTTAGTAGTAAAAATCAATTTTAAAAAAAAAAAATAGAAAAATTTAGTGAAAAATAAAAAATTATTGAAGATGATGAAGAAAGCTGGAGCAGGGTGAATTGTGGATGACCTTGGGTTAGTGGTTCTGTGGAGAACCTATAGGTGTGGTTTTTGGTCCTTGGTTCATGATTTTCAGCCGGATAGCAGTTTGTAAGCTCTTTCTCAATTTCTTGTATTTTACTGTAGAATAAGCCCTAAGTTCTTATCTCTGTGTTGTTATGCTTGTTTGCTGTATTTTAGTCATAATCTTGCTTAAAATTGCATGCTTGTTCATTAATATCCATTGTTGCTTTGTTTCTCATTTTCACTGCCAAATATAGTATAAGCTTGATTTCTGAGTTTTGTTGTATTTGACTGTGTTATTGTGCTTGTATAAGTTCATATCATCATATTATAACATTTTGATTCAGTCCCTTGATCTTAATCAAGCTTTTGATTTGAAAAACTCATAATAGTAATCTGTTAAGGGGTGTTTGGCTTCTGTTTCTTTGTGTTAAGGCCTGTTCTTGTTGTTAGGTTTGGTTCTTACACCTCACATTAGGTCATATTAGCATAGTCAAGTCATCAAAAATCAAACATCTCTTTAATCTTTCCTTATAAGTTCACTGTCAAGTTTTTAAGAATTATAATCACCCATATTAGTGTAATAATTGTTAAAATAGCTTAATCTAGTCTTAGAATAGCTTAGTATAACATTTTCAATCATTAGGATCAGATCAAACTTCATAAAAGTCAAAGCTTTTGTAAAATCTCATAAAGTCAAAATTTCCAATCTGTCAAAATGGGCAATTTTTCTTTGTGATCTCTAGGGTTTAATAGAGATTGGAAATACAAAGTTTTTGCTGTTTTAAGTTATTTTGTTGCTAGTAAACATATTTCAAAAAGAAATTTGGTCTTTTAATCTCATTTGCTCAAAAAAATATTAGCTCAAAGTTGCATGGGTGAGATTTTGCCTCCCCTATGCATCGAGTTTGACCATTTTTCTCATAGACACATCTTGTTCAATATTGGACCCCACCTAGTGATTCTTGGCTTTTTGGAAAGCCCATAAGCCCATCTTTAAGGTTCAGGGCTTATTAGCTGCTTTCTAGCTTATTTAGTAGGGCTGCATAGAGCTTTTAGTTTGCCTCATTCCTTGGTATACACTGAGTCATCAGTGTAACTAACCCAAATTCAATAGCCCCCTAGTGCTTATTAGTGGGACCCAGGGCTTCTGCCTTGGCTTTTTGAAAAGCCCTCCTAGCTGACTTGTTGGATCCAAGCTTATTCAGGGCTCAAGAGCTTTTGCCCCTAGCCAAAACTAGGCCTGCAATAGTCCTTTTGGCCTTTGTGAGTCTGTGGAATTTGGATTTGCTATTTCTGTGTTCTTGGCTTATTCAGCTAATTTTTCTTGTCATTTTAGCTTCTTTCCAGTATACCTAGCTTGTTTGTAGCTTTTGTTTCCTTTGGTTCTCATTGCATAGCTTCTTAGATAGCTTTTCAAATCAATTTTCTTCTAAAAATCTCACTGTGGAAAACATAAGATCACATAGTGCTTATTTTTAAGTTCTAAAAAAAGTGTTTTCACAAAATTTGCTTATTTTCAGTAGTGAAATAGTTTTGTAAAAGAAAATTCATAAAATCATCACTTTTAAAAAAGTGATAGCTTCTATTTAAGCCATTTAGCTTATTTTTCAGCTTTTTCCAAAAGCAATTTTCAATTTTATATTTTTCTTAAGTTCTTGATATCTTATAGTATCTATATAAAAATTTTCAGATTTATCTCTTTTCATTTAGTATTTATAATAATTAATATTAGTTAAATTACTTTTAATTAGTAATTAAGTAAATAATTAGTAAAATAAGTTTAATTATAATTTTTATAAACTTTTTATAATTTTTTAGGATTCCTGTAATGGTTAATTAGTTTTATAAAAAAATTTCATAATTATCTAAGTCATTTTAGTATTATGAGTAATTTAAATTAGTTTAAATAAGTAATTAAATAGTTTTTTAATTAATCATTAATATTAAATAATAAAATAATCAAAAAAATATTTTTCCTTTTTATAAAATTTTCTTTTAATAATAAGTTTGTAAAAAGTCATTTTCACCCCCTCTAGTTTATTTTTGTTTCATTTCCACTTTTCTCAGTACGCGTTTACGTTTGTTTTAATTTTAATTACGTTTTAGGTTTATCTGATTTCTAGTTATTGTTAATATTGCTATTCTGCTTTATTTTAATTTAAATCTTCTTAGTGTAATTAACCTAAATCATTATCTGGTACTTTCCCGATCACTGAATCTTTCAAAACGTTTCCAAAATACAATTTCAATCTCGCTGGGACATAACGACCCGGGAATACGCTGTGCTTGCACCGGATCACAAATTGATCTCTCCTCTCTCAGATTTGACTTGTTGACCACACCTGATTGACTGGTTAGTTTAGGAGGAGACAATGATTTAAAAAAAACGTTTTTAGCATTATTCAACAATGTTTAAAAGTAGGTTTTTATGTAGATGTGAAAGTTATTTGAATAAAATAAATTGGGTTTTACTTCAAAATGTGTTTATTAATGATGGGTAAAAGAAAAATTTCCCAATCTTTGACTTTGATCAAAACAGAATTATACACACAGATAGTAAAACATGTTAATAGAAAAGTGAGATAGTCATCTGAAAAATCAGTTTTCCAAAATGTGAGGTTTTTGCATATTGTTGATATAAATAATGCCTAAAAACGTTATTAACATGTATATTGATATCTCTATGTTTTGATAATCACAAAACGTAAACTCATTGAACTACAAATTATGACTTAAACAAGTATTTAGTCGTAAATAGTCACTTTAACATCCAAATCACTTAAGGTATGAATAAACAAAGTGTCTAATGTATTTTATGATCAAATGAATTTTTATTTTTACAAACCTTAAAACTTTTATAAAGTGGGACAAAGATTTTTAAACTTATACAAAATGTTTTTGTATTTATAAGAAATGTTTTATTCAAAATAAATATTTTGAATTCAAATTTCTACCCCAAAACCAGCTATATTCTTCAGGAAAAACCTTCCCTACAAAAAGACAAAAGTTCTGGAAATTCTTTTTGGGCGGCCCCCTTAATTATAAAGGCGGTCCCCTTAATTATTAAGGGGATCGGCCCCTAATTAAGGGGACCGGCTACGCTCCTCCAGCCCAAAAATTTTCCTATAAATACTGGACATTCCCTGCATTTTTTCCTTACCTTTTGCACTCCAAACTTTCTGATCTAAATCTCCATTTCCATTCTCTAGAATACTTTGATCATATAATCATAAGCTTTTGTTTCCAAGTGATCCAAGCTTCAACCTTTCAAGTGCAAGAGAAGAACACTTCAATCCTTCAAGACTAGAAGTACTACAACTTGTTGTGACCTCCACATCCAAGTTGTTTGTGCATCATCACTTGTATATTATTCATCCATTTGTGTATAAGTTGTGAACACTAGTTAGATAGAAGTAAGCATAAGGATTTAGGCTAGTAAGGTGTGTAGGTAGAGAAATTGTGAAGTGATTGTAGTGTGAAAATAGTGTAGGTGTGAAGAAGAAGTAGTTTGATTAAGTAGTGCTTAGGTGTGAAGAAGTTGTGAAGTAGGTCTGAAGAAGTTGTGAAGTAGTTGTGAAAAAGGCGTGACGAAGTTGTGGTGTGATAATTGGTGTGTAAGGTTTTCTCCGCCATAAGGGAGCTTGTTGACATAGTGAAGAAAACTCTCGAGTTAGGTGCTCAAGGAGTGGAGTAGGGCAAGGAAGGTGTCCTTGTAGCCGAACCACTATAAATCTCTTACCTCGCGGTTCGATTCTTCCATCTCTCATTTACTACTTTACTTACTTTGTTATTTAGTTTATATATACTTGTTTATATTGTACAAGAGTAGATTTCACATAAACTCGAATCAACATTTTTGGAACAAAGTTTTTATAAAATTAAAAAGACGTAAAACTATTCAACCCCCCCTTCTAGTTTTCCACAATTGGTATCAGAGCCAGGTTAAGCAAGATTTTTAAAGTATATTGTATTTTAAAACTTGAATCGATCTATGGAATTGGAAAAATATTTAGAAGGACAATCTATGCAAAGACCACCACTATTTGAAAATGATGGTTTTCTTTATTGGAAAAATAGATTCGAAACTTATGTGAAATCAAAGGATCTTGATCTTTGGCATGTCATTTGTTGGGAATTATGCTAAGTGAGAATTCTGCTGATGGATTCTGCTGAAGAGCTGGAATCTGCTGAAGATACGTTTCTGCGGAAGAATAGTTTCTACGTATTGTGTTTCTGCGGATATAGATAAACCGCATATTTTGTAATTTAGTTAGCATATGCATGAGTTTTATTAGGAGAAGATAATGCATATCTTCTATAGTTTATAGAATATACGTTTCTTGTGAAACGGTTTAGGGTTAGGGTTCCTTGTCTATAAAAGGAACATATTATTATATTTTATGTACGAGTTTGAAAAACAAGTTTTAGTGATATAAAAGATCCATAGAGGATCAAAACGTTCTTAGTAATCTGTGTTCTTACTTGTGTTTGTTTCCGCTTTAGAATACAAGTATTGGAGACTTTCTATTAGAGTGTATGTGATTACATAAACATTGCTAACGATTCACGAGTGCTCAAAGATCTATCAAGGTCTTAGTTTCAACAAGTGGTATCAGAGCCTCGGGAGAGTCTCTGTGATACTAAGAACATCACCTTTTTACACACTCATAACCAAAACAACCAACCATCATGCCTGGATCTGACAATGAGACAGAAGTTACACACAATCAAAACACCACATCCTTACAACAACTCAATCTCACAAACAGTAATGCAAAATTCCTTTACCTCAAGAAAGAAGAATATGAACTTTGGGCTATGAAGATGCAGAACTGGATCACCAATATTGACTACAATCTTTGGAATGTGGTCCTTAAAGGTAATAGCTTGAAGAGGACTAGAACTGATCAAGAAGGAAGGATGTACCATCTTGATCCTACAACTGCTGAAGAGATTCTAGCTGTGCAGAGGGAAAGTAAAGTCAGAACTATTCTCCTTCAGGCTATACCAAAGGATCACTTGGGCGACTTTCACTTCATGACTGATGCAAAGGATATCTGAATGGCCATAAAAGCTAGGTTTGGTGGGAATGAGGAGTCCAGAAGGATGAGGAAATCAATGCTTAAGCAGCAGTTTCAAGAGTTTCAGATCACAGAGGAAGAAGGTATCCACAATGGATATGACAAGTTCCACAAGATCCTGAGTCAACTGAATCAGCTGAAGGCCAGGCCAGACAATGAAGATTGCAATGCAAAGTTCCTGAGATCCTTACCTCCATCTTGGCAGCAAGTAAGCATTGCACTCAAAGCTAAGGGTGGACTGGACATGATGTATTTTGATGATCTATACAACAAGCTTAAAACTCTTGAGCCAGATGTCAGAAGTCCAATTCGTTCATCCACTCCCACTTACTCAGCTTTTGTCAGCTCCACCTCAAATATGATGCCTCATACTTCAAGCGCAATTTCCTCAGCTTCATTTTCATACACCATCGCCAAATCAAATACTCAATCACAGTCCAGCAGTGTATTGGAAGATGTACTTCACTCCTTTGTTGCTGACTATGAAAGTCAGCAACAACTATCTTATGAGGATTTTGAACAGGTGGATCCATTGGATATGGAAGAAATGAACTTGAAGTGGCAGGTTCTCTCATTGAACATCAAGAGGTTTGAGAACAAGTCTGGGAGAAAGTTTGGGTTCAACGGAAGAGATCCAGCTAGGTTTGACAGAAGAAAGATCAAGTGCTATACTTGTGGACAGATGGGTCACTTCTCAAGAGTATGCAAGGATAGGAAAACTACTGATGAGGTTAGGTACTCTACCTATCAGCAGAATCAAGGGGAGGCTGGAACTTCCAAAGCTGGACCTTCCAAAGCTTTGGTGACTGTGGATGATCATGTTGACTGGAAGACTCATGAACGTAGTGATGGTGAAGCTGATCAGAGTGGATTACTAGCCAGCTGTGATACAGAAGATCATCATGATCAAGTTGCCTTTATAGGCATCTCACAGGTACATAATTGTGTTTTTGACTGCAGTATAAAATACAATGAGCTTAAGGTATCTTATGATGAACTGAAACCAAAATATAATGAATGTTATAAAGAACTTGAGGCTTACAAAAATGGTTTAAGAACTTTAGAAAAACAAAAAATTTGGTTTCAAAAGAATCAGGCTACTTATGAAGAAAAAATCAGTGTGTTAAAAAGAGATTTAAAATGTGCACAAGATGAGTTGATATACACTAAGAAAGTAAATGCTAAATTAGAATCTGACAACCAAGTACTTAAAGAGGAGCTAGATATGGAAATAGCTACACACAAAAAGTGGTTGATATCAGGTGATAATCTAGCTAGTTGTTTATATAGTAGTCAAGCTGTAAATTCTAATATAGGTTTAGGTTTTAAAAAGTATGTTGGCTTAGAAGCTAGGAATGACCTTGGTAGGACCACACCAGCAGGTTTAGCTAATTATGTTAAAGAAGGTTCATTACATGCTGTGCCTGGACCTATAAGAGGAGAACACATGCCCATTGACCTTTCCACCACTGTAGACTTTGATGGATCACATCATCTTTATGGCAAAAAGTCAAGTGACTTGCCTGACCCTAATTCTAATACTGCTGACTTTGTCTCTTGTTCTTCCAGTGACATGTCTTCTGACCAGGGGTCTACTGCCTATACAAGTTGTGATTCAAGTGAAAAGTCAGACTTTCCCAAGACCTCACCCAAGCCTTTACCCAAGTGTCCATACAAGCCTGTTAGAGTTGCTGCTGATGATTTAAAGTCAAAGACAGTTTCCTCTGGAGACTTGTTATTTAATTCTTTGCCAAACAATAATTTTAATTCTGTCAAAAACAATTCTGTCAATGTTTGTGGTTTGAATGCTTTTCATGGAACATCTTTCACTTTTAATAAATTTTCTAAAAAGAAGAAATGTTTTGTTTGTGGAAGTAAATCTCATTTGATTAAGGATTGTAATTTTCATGAGCAAAGAATGGGTGTATGTGCTAGTCAGAAGAGACCTAGACCAATGTGGAAACATGTCAATGATATACCCTCTTATGTTCCACAAGCAACTCACTTAACCAGCAGATCCAATTATGCTGATAAATCAGCTTCTGCTGATCAATCAGTTCCTGCAGATACATCTATTTCTGCTGATAGACATTTTCAACCCAGTAGAAAAAGACAAGTTGCTAGACCATTCTATAGACCTAATAATTCTTACTTTTCGGATGGTTTTTGGCCTAGTTATTATCACCCAATGTATATGGGGTGGGGGGCACCATGGGATTCTGATGTTAAGCCCTCAGCAGGTTGTTCTTGGACTAATAAGGGACATAACTATCAAACAAGGTCCAAGAACAATGGTGGATCTTGTACATCTACATGGCCTAACTCTTATGATCCACAAGGCAGGCTCAAGTCAGTAATGACTTGAGTCTCCAAAGTGTACTTATATTTTGTATATTTTTTGTTGTAGGATCAGTAAAGAAGTTGGCATAGTAGATAGTGGTTGTTCTAGGAGCATGTCAGGAAACAGAGAAAAGATGATTGATTTTGTACCCATAGAAGGTGGAGGCAATGTGACTTTTGGTGGAGGTGATGGTAGAATCACAGGGAAAGGAACTATTAGAACACCAAAATTGGATTTTGAGAATGTGTATTATGTAAAGGAACTGCAACACTTTAACTTGTTCTCTGTATCAAAAATTTGTGACACAAAGAACAAAGTATTCTTCTCTGAGGATGAATGTCTTGTACTCTCTAAAGACTTCAAACTTCCAGAAGATACATCAATTCTGCTGAGAGTTCCAAGGAACAACAATTTATACACATTCAACATGAATGATGTCCAACCTGAAGGTGACCTAACATGCTTCGTGGCTAAAGCATCCCTGGATGAATCTACAAAATGGCACAGAAGGATGGCTCATGTGAATTTCAAGACCATCAACAAGCTTTCTAAACTTGGTCTAGTTCAAGGACTTCCTTCTAAAGTTTTTACCAATGAGCACAATTGTGTTGCCTGCAACAAAGGGAAGCAACACAGAGCCTCATACAAAGCAATTACAGCTGTGAGCAATATCTCAGAACCTCTTCAGTTGCTGCATATGGATCTCTTTGGTCCAACTCAAGTAAGAAGTATTGATCATAAGTACTTCTGTTTGGTAATCACTGATGATTATAGCCGGTTTTGTTGGGTATTCTTTTTGAAAACTAAAGATGAAACATCTCATATTTTAAAAGAATTTGTTACCCTTGTTGAAAACTAGCTAAACAAAATGGTTAAAGGTATTAGGTGTGATAATGGGACAGAGTTCAAGAATGCTGTTTTGATAGAGCTTTGTAACTCTAAAGGGATAAAAAGGGACTATAGCAATCCAAGAACCCCACAACTAAATGGGGTTGCTGAAAGAAAGAATAGGACCTTAATAGACGCAGCAAGATCAATGCTTGCAGACTCTAAGTTACCCACAATGTTCTGGACTGAAGCAGTAAGTACTACTTGTTATGTTTTGAACAGGGTATCTATCACTAGACCTCATTTCAAGACACCTTATGAACTTCTCACTGGGAAAGTTCCTTCTATTCATTACCTCAAACCTTTTAGATGTCAAGTGAACATTTTGAACACTAGTGATCCACTTGGGAAATTTGATAGAAAAGCTGATGAGGGGTACATTGTGGGATATTCAGCTCATAGTAAGGCATATAGGGTATATAATCTAAATGCTAAAAGGATAGAGGAGACTCTTAACCTGAGATATCTAGAAGAAAAGACTAATGTTCAGGGTCAAGGTCATGCTTGGTATTTTGACCTGGATTACTTAACAGATTATTTGGGTTATATTAGATTTGTTGCTAACCAATCTGCAGGTACACAAGAATCTCCCTCTAACAATGCAGGTGTCCTGGATGATGACTCAGAAGATGAGTCTGAGCTTGATGAACAAACCATTGTTGTACCTTCATTTCCTCCTAACCAGTTTGCAGGTAATGGTGCAAAAGATTCTCCTGATAAGAATGAAGAAGAGTCACAATATGCAGAGGATCTTGCTAGACTCAAGAAGCAAGAGCATGCAGCCACTCAAGAAGCTGAGAGGCTTGGTGAGAAGTTTTCAAAAGATGCTGAAGCACTCCTTAGACAATCAGCACAAGCAGTCAGTGGAAACCAGGATACTGCTGACAGTTCTACTGACAGTTCACCTGTTTCTCCTGACATCACCAAATCTGCTGACAATCCTGCTGCATATACTCCCATTTCTACCAAGGTGTCCACAGACTTTGGAGAACCATATACCAGATTTCCAAGTCCTTCAGATCTTGGTAATCACCAACCCAAAGCTGGCATCTTCACCTCATCTTCCTATGACAGTGTTTTTGAACCAACAATGACCAATCTTCACAATTGCTGTCAACCCCAATGCAACAAAAAGGATCAACATTCTACATCCACAGGAAAATATTATTGGTGATCCTAAAGACCCTGTTAAAACTAGAAGCACAGTGAAACAAACTAAGTATGGAGAAGTTGCTTTTATTTCCTATGTCTCAAATCAACAAAGAGACAATCACACAGACTTTCAACATTGTCTGTTTGCTTGTTTCCTCTCTCAAATGGAACCAACCAGTGTCCCACAAGCTCTTGCAGATTCAAGTTGGCTTGAAGCAATGCAAGATGAAATGCTACAATTCAAGAATCAGCAAGTTTGGATATTGGTTCCTCTACCAGATGGGAAGTACGCAATTGGGACAAAATGGATTTTGAAGAATAAAAGGGATGCAAGGGGTATAGTGGTCAAAAACAAAGCAAGGCTGGTAGCTCAGGGGTTCAGACAGGAAGAAAGGATAGATTATGATAAGGTTTTTGCACCAGTTGCTAGAGTAGAGGCCATTAGGATTTTCTTGGCCTATGCATCTTATATGGGCTTTATGGTTTATCAGATGGATGTGAAAGGTGCATTTTTATATGGTGAGATTGAAGAAGAAGTCCATGTCACTCAACCCAAAGGTTTTGAAGACCCAGATCATCCTGATTATGTTTATAAGGTTGTTAAAGCTCTTTATGGTCTCCATCAGGCACCAAGAGCTTGGTATGTTAGACTCTCAGCATTTCTGCTGAAGCATGGATATAGAAAAGGTGCCATTGACAAAACACTTTTCCTTAAGAAGAATTCCAGGGATATAATACTTGTGTAAGCTTATGTGGATGACATTATCTTTGGCTCCACTAATGAAGCTTGGTGCAGGGAATTTGAGAATTTAATGAAGGGTGAGTTTCAGATGAGTGCCATGGGGGAGCTTACTTTCTTTTTGGGTCTACAAGTTAAGCAGAAACCAGATGGTATATTTATTAGTCAAGATAAATATGTGAGGGACATTTTGAAGAAGTTTGGCATGGAAAGTATCAGAACTGCTACTACACCTTATGAAGCTCCTAAACTAAAGAACAACATTGAACCAGATCCTGCTGTGAATGTTCACTTATACAGATCCATGATTGGTTTATTGATGTATTTAACAGCTTCAAGGCCTGACATTACATTTGCTGTGAGTGCTTGTTCAAGGCATCAAGTTACACCACTCACTTCTCACTTGAATGCAGTCAAAAAGATCTTCAAGTACCTCAAAGGCCAACCTAACCTAGGTCTTTGGTACCCAAAAGAGTCCCCTTTCAAGTTGGAAGCATATAGTGATAGTGACTATGCTGGTGCAAATTTGGATAGAAGGTCCACAACAGGAGGTTGCCAATTTCTTGGCAATGCAAGAAACAAACAATAGTTGCTACCTCATCTACTGAAGCAGAATATGTTGCTGCTGCCAATTGTTGTGGGCAGTTACTTTGGATACAGAATCAGTTGCTGGATTATGGGTTTAATTTCATGAACACTACAATCTTTATTGATAATCAAAGTACCATTTGCATTGTTAAAAATC
>LBNU01034790.1:49228-51728 GCA_014162995.1 Artemisia annua
AAAATGTTGTTAAAGAAAAACATCGTCTTGAACAAGAACAAGTCAAACTTAATGAAACCATTAATGGACTTAAAAAGGAAGTAAAGACACTTAAGCATGGCAAAGAGACGATTGAACCATGTAAAAGATGTGAAGAACTCACACTTAAGGTTAACTCTTTGAATGATAAAGTGTCTATACTTCAAAAGGAATCTTTAAGTTTCTCTAAATATAAAAAGAGCACTAATGACTTAGAAGAAATAATAAGTCGTCAAAAGGTGTCTCAAGATAAGGGAGGTCTTGGATTTTCTAAACTAGGTAAAACCACTCCCGTGAGTTTAACAAAACCAATAGCTTTTGTAAAAGCCAAGGAAAGTAAAACTCCAAAGATTTCCGAGGCTGACGCTCTGCCTGACGCGTCAACGCGCTAGCAGCGCGCCAGACCTCTGAGGAAATATGAAAATTCGTCAAAAGTTTATGAAAAATCAACTATTCCTCAAGCTCCTTTTGCAAACACTCGAGGTAATCAAGTACTCATTGAAAGAAAAGAAATCCCAAAACAAAGTTTTAACTCGGGTTTTCGCAATGGTCTTGGTTATGGACAACCTCGAGTGAATAATAAACCACTCCTATCTACACGTAATATGAGACCTTTTACCTCATATAATCAAAAATCTTCATTTCATAATAATCAAAGAAGAAACGTTTATAATCATAATCAAAGGTCATCTCAATACCAACGTAATAATAACTACCAAAGGAGAGACAACTCCTATTCAAACCAAACTATCTTTAGACCTCAAGGATACAACTACTATACTCCAAACTACCTAAATCAAAATAGTTTTCAAAATAATCCTTGGTCCGTTTTCTCTAATTTTGGTATTGAAAAACTATGTATCTTGCTTCAAGACCCAAGGATGTTTGACATGGAAACGTTAAATGCTAACCAAAATGGACCCAAGAAACAATGGGTACCAAAGGCATGAGTTATATCTTTGTTGTAGGTTTGTCTCAAAAGTGATCTACAACCGGACGAGTGGATAGTGGTTGCACTAAACACATGACCGGCAATAGAAGATTGTTCACTTCTTACATGGAGTATAACGGCAATCAAGTCATTTTTGGAAGCAAACTTAATGGCAAGATTGTAGGCAAAGGTAATATCCTTCATGACTCCATAGAGATCTCCAATGTTGAGCATGTTAGGGGTCTTAGCTTTAATTTGATTAGTGTGAGTCAATTAAGTGATGATGATTATGAGGTTAAATTTACCAAAGTAGATTGTACTATTAGTAAAAATGGTGTTGTGTTAGCTAAAGGTATTAGGAGAAATAACTTGTACACATTCACGTTAGGAGATAATTCTAAGCAACACATATGTCTCACGTCCATGGTGGACAACTCAACGCTTTGGCATAGGAGGTTAGGTCACGCCAATATGAGGTTAGTCCAAAACCTAGCTTCCAACGAGGTAGTATGGAATCTACCAAAGTTGAGCTTTGAAAGGCATTATTGTGATACATGTCTAGGGAGTCAAGGACAAGGAAATAATAGAAATAAAAATGTAGTGTCAACTAATAGGGTTTTAGAGTTGGTACACTTGGATTTGTATGGTCCATCTCCAATCCAAAGTTATGGAGGAAACTTCTACACTTTGATGATTATAGATGATTATTCAAATTATACATGGGTCTTGTTCTTAGAAAATAAAGAAGGAGTCTTAAACAAATTTGACATCTTAAGAAAGAAACTAGAAAACCTACTTGATTGTTCAATTTTTTCAATTAAAACTAATCATAGTAATGAATTTGATAAGATGCAATTTGGAACCTTTTGTGAACAACATAGAATATCTTATAACTTATCGGGCCCGTTCACTTCTCAATCGAATGAGATTGTTGAAAGAACACATCATAAGTTAAGAAAGATGAGTCCAGCTATGCTTGATGAACAATCCATCCCACAAAAGTTTTGGTGTCATGCCCTAGATACCGCTTGTTATATCTTTAATAGAGTCTATATAAGAAAAGTGATTAATAAAACACCTTATGAAATACTTAGGAATAGAAAACCATCCCTAGAGTATTTTAGAGTTTTTGGTTGCAAAGTATTCATACTTAACACCAAAGAATACCTTATCAAATTCGACCCAAAGTCGTATGAAGGTGTTTTCTTAGGATACTCTCAAACAAGTAAAGCATACATAGTGCTTAATAAGGAAACAATGAGGATTGAGTATCCCTCAATGTCACCTTTGATGAGAGCATGCCCGAGCCCAAACTATCTTCTTCGGTAGAAGATGACGTGGTTAACGAACACATAGTTCAAAATCATGAAGGGTCGCCGACATTACAAGTTAATGTTTCGGATGACGGCAATCCTAAAGATGTGAGAGAAGCGAGGGGTCATCCCAATGAACAAGTCATTGGTGACTTAAATAAAAGAACTCTTAGATCACAAAGTAAACAAAATTAGGTTTAGGTATGACATTTTCCAATTATCCAAATTGTTTTGGGGT
>LBNU01034790.1:56728-60882 GCA_014162995.1 Artemisia annua
CTTACACAAAAGTGTACCTTTGTTCCCCCTCACCCAAACACACATTCAAAATACACACACTTCACTCACATACCCTTCTTTACACACACTTACACATACTACCCCTATACACCTATACACTTCACATACTCCCACACATCTAATTCAAAATACACACACTACACACAATCCATACACACACTAAGGTACACATCACATCTCACTTTCTTACACTCTCTTACACACTCTTTTATTCCTTACACACTTTCAATCTCAACCCTTCATTCTCTTAAACCATCTCAACCATCCATCCATTTAAACACATGTTTTTAATCACAACCCTCCATTTCAAATCCAACTCATCTCAACCATCCATTACCCCTTTCCCCCCAAGAAAGGAATATTCCTTTGGAATATCTCCTTTAACCCAACCATGGTTCTCCTCATCCAACTATGGTTAGTTCCCATCACTTAACCCTAACCCAACCTTGGTTTACCACACACACATCCAACCATGGTTAACCCTCTACACTTAACCCATTTCACACTTAACTATGGTTAATCTTCTAAACCTTTAAACCTAACCATAGTTACACCTTAACCCTTCCCTTGTGGAATATTCCATGGCATATTCTCTTCTCACTTATGCCAGGTGAGGAATTACATTTACACCCCTTCCAAATTACCCTATCTACACTTCTCACCCTTGGTAATTTGTTTTTCTCTTTATCTACTTCACAAAATGTTTTTCAAATTGGCTATTTGAGTTGGTAAACCTTAGATTGATTAATGTTAAGGTTTAGTGTAAAGTACAATTGGGGGTTTAGCAAGGTAAGGTATTTATAAGATCAAAACCCAAGATTATGGGAAAATGTTACAGAAGCCTGGCGCGCTGCCCGCGCGTTGACGCGCCGGCCTCGGTAAATTTTCCCAAGTTTTGGGTTTTGCCTATAAATACCATGCCTTGCCTCTTGTATTCCTCACCCATTGCCACTTAACCCGTTTCACACTTAACCATGGTTAACCTTCTAAACCTTTAAACCTAACCATAGTTACACCTTAACCCTTCCCTTGTGGAATATTCTATGGCATATTCTCTTCTCACTTATGCCATGTGAGGAATTACATTTACACCCCTTCCAAATTACCCTATCTACACTTCTCACCCTTGGTAATTTGTTTTTCTCTTTATCTACTTCACAAAATATTTTTCAAATTGGCTATTTGAGTTGGTAAACCTTAGATTGATTAACGTTAAGGTTTAGTGTGAAGTACAATTGGGGGTTTAGCAAGGTAAGGTATTTATAAGATCAAAACCCAAGATTTTGGGAAAATGTTACAGAAGCCTGGCGCGCAGCCCGCGCGTTGACGCGCGGGTGACACGCCGGCCTCGGTAAATTTTCCCAAGTTTTGGGTTTTGCCTATAAATAACATGCCTTGCCTCTTGTATTCCTCGCCCCTTTCCATTCTTCTTTCTCTCTAGATTCTTTCTCTCAAACACTTTCTAATCTCTCTCAAATCTCTCTATCTCTAATCTTGTGTTCTTGATTATCATTCTAACATCTTTGAAAGAACACATCTTCTTTGCAAGGGAAGAATCACAAGAACCTAATCCACTCTTGTGATTGTGTCAAGGGTCTTCTTCTCTATACCCTTTCGATTAGAATCGAGTCACTAGGTTAGGTTAGGGCTTGATTCAAAGAAACAACATTCAATAATTCTATTTGTTTGTAAGGGAAGTCTTGTGTCTTTGTGACCAAGCCTAGATCATTGGGGATCTAGTTTGAAGTCTTGTGTCTTGGTGACCAAGCCTAGATCATTGGGGATCTAGTTGGGGTTTGATACTTTCGGTGGGAAGTCTTAGTGTTCTTTGTGGTTAAGTCGAATCACGAGATTCTTTTGGGTGGTTTCCGATGGCGGAAAACCATTGTGGAGTAGCTCTTTCTTTGTGAGCACCGATCTTTGTGCATATCGGTGGAGTGAAGTTGTAACGGTTTGTAATCCACCGAAAGGATTATACTAGAGTAATAGTATCGGTGTCGTGGATTCGCAACTGGACGCGGATGGTATAAACCCCCATCCTGAACCAGTATATATCGTGGTGTCTCTTTACATGCTTTATATACTTTGCTTGTGTTTGTGGTTGTGATTATTGTTGTATAACCACTTGTTGATCTTTGAGGCTTGAAGTCATTAAACTTCGAAGAAGCCGAAAAGACCGTATTCACCCCCCCCCCCCTCTACGGTTCTACAAAACTTTATTTATTTGTTTGTTTGTTTGTTTTTATTTGTTTCCGTATGTATGTTTTATTTTTTATGATTCATGCTTCAAACTAAATTGCGAAAATGCTTTATTTTGTTTTTAACTTCGTCTTAACTACATATAAATGTATTTTGCAAAAGATAAGTGTAAGGGAAATCTAAATTTGTTTATGAGAACGAATTGAACATGAATCGTAACAATATAAAATGAACATACATATTAGTATTTGTTTGAGTCAAATGCTTGTATCGAGTCACAATGAATGTTTTGCAAGATTCCAGGACTTAAAACATAGGTTTTTCTAGAAATTTTCCGGAAACAAAATATAAAAGTTTCTGTCAGATCAGTTCTGACGGCGTCAGGCTTTATAACCTGACGGCGTCAGGTAATAATTCCAGAAAAGTTTTTAAAATTTAATTTTTCTGCCGGGATTATGAAATTTACTGCATCTTTAACTCTAGGAATCTGCAAACTTTCATTCCACAAGCATTATATCCTTATATAGATTTTACCGCCGATTTTACGCAAGGTTTGCCTAGATGTTTTCTCAGGTTTAACATGTTACATTGGACAAGAAGATGAACATGGCATTTAGTTCATGACATCAAGTTTTTGGCGTCGCCTTAATCTTGAAGATATTACATCATCTTGGAAGAAGATCTAACCATGTTAGCACACGATCTACGCCAAACGAATCAGGGGAGTATTTGTTTCATTCTTTCATTTTCTTTACTTTTACATCTTTTATGTGAACATTGGGGACAATGTTCGGTTTAAGTGTAGGGGGTAAATTAAGACACCTTAAAAAATGCTATTACGCTTGAATTTTGTTTGTTTAATGGTAGATGTGTAATAAAACTGAGAGAAATATTTGTTAGGGCAATTTTAGCGCCAAATTTAACATTTTTTACAACATATAGGAGTAAAACTTTAGGCATAATAAGCGTCTCATGGATAGGAAGTTGTATTACTAGCACAAAAACTATACCACTCAAAAATTTTATGAATAAGGTAATGACCATCCAAGTGTTAGATTAATTGACTAACGCGCTAGCGATCTAATGTATGACTTGGTGACTATCCGTTATGCAAATAACGCGCCAGCGATCCAAGAAGCGCATTAGTGACCATCCGTTAGTTGAAGCGTCAAGGACTCGCGGTAGCGATCTACTAAGTTTATTTAGTATGCTTGTTTGTATACCAGTATTATTTAGATTCTAGAACTTGCGTTAGTGACCATCCCAAATCCGCTAGTGAGACTACATTCGTGTAGTTAGATCTACTACATGATAAGAGGCATTAGGATAAACCCTTGTTTTACACCTGTTTATTATAATTACATTGACTTCATTGGTCAAGTAATTGTCCCACACCCTTAGCGTTGTACTCATTTTTAGTACACGATACCCCTAGTACACCCCTCAGAGCCTATCTTTTCGTTTGTTGACAATCCATCCTAAATGTACACCCAAATCGCCTTAGCCTACCTTGTATGCACTCACCTTTAGTGCATTATTGTGACAACATTTGTCTAAACCCTTAGTTAATTGTCTTATTGATTACATGGTCGCTTAGTCGAGTCATATCTTGTACATATTGTTTTGGGACGATTGGATTCATGGGTAAAGTACTAGTGTAATGGAGAATGGGGAAGAACATCACTTATTACTTCCATATGTGCGTTAATATTTTAAAGTACTCCAAGTTTTTCGATTATCTTAATTCGAGTCATTAGAATAGTTAACTGTAAAGTATGTAAAAAGTTCAAGTGTAAGGGGAGAACCGAGGCCCCTATGATGTTTTATTTTGGATGGCAGGGCAAGAGTGTATGCCAAAAAAAAAAAAAAAAAAAAAAAAAAAAAAAAAAAAAAAAAAAAAAAAAAAAAAAAAAAAAAAAAAAAAAAAAAAAAAA